>JAEBDU010000010.1:1006565-1257861 GCA_016802625.1 Heliconius numata | reverse complement strand
TAGAGAAAAACGCATTTAATTGTTGACACATCAGCTGTATGTTACTCAAGTTTCACTTATCCCTTACTCTCAGCATATAAATAAGTATATTAGTTACGTTGGCCATTTAATGTAGATCAAAAATGTCTTTAACTGTTTTCTCATTTTAATAAGTACTTTAGAAGTTGTTACAATATCAAAACATCCTTGCTGCGAAACGCGCCCCGCGACGTTTTGCTTATACAAGCGCGTCTTAAGCAGTTATCGGTGGTTCAGTGGTAGAATACACGCCTGCCACGCGGGCGGCCCGGGTTCGATTCCCGGCCAATGCATTCTATTTAATTTTCCTCACAGGCAGCCACGTAGTGCTTGCTTTTCATCAGGGACAGAATACCCTCTTCAGCATTAACCACAAGCTCGAAAAAAAAAACCCGCCCGCTATAGAGGCATAGCAACGAAGATTTAGATGCGTTTGCACGTATTTGATAATTGGAGTTGAATGTATTATTTCAGCTCGATATATTTGGTTTCACATTTTTTGTAGTAGTTATTAGTAGGTAGGCTTTTGTTTATAATTTCTTCCGTTTAAAAATAGTCATTTAACTATCTAAAAATAGTCATTTAAATATATTTTAATAAGTACTTGAAAATATTAGTAGCACAGATTTAAAATTACAGTACCTACTAAAAAATCCTTGCCGAGTGAAACAATTGGAAAATCCTTATTGAAACTACGAAAATGCGGGTTGCATTAGAGTTTAATTAATTTTCACATTATCTTAAGTGCTTTGCAAACATACATTATATGGATAATCCAATAGTAAAAGCGGGCGAAGCCGCAAGGGGGTCGCTAGTACATAATATATTTTTTTTAAAATAAATCTGAAACAATTCCAAATATAAATTTAACTATCAATAGAATTCAGTAAAAAAATAGTAAATGTTTATTCTAATTATTTTAAGGGGAAAACGTGGTGGTTGGGGATAAAGTAATCCTGAATCCCGTGAATGCTGGGCAACAAGTGTTGCACGTATCTTCTAATCACGAACTACTTGATAACGTCGGATGTATGGAGGTGAGATTTAGAGATAAAAAAACTAAGAACACGTACGAATCAAAAATTGTTAAATAGTCACAGTATTTACTATCTGTACATCTCTCTTACATTTAAAAACATAAATCGAACATTCATATAACATTGTTAATTTTTAGCCGTTTTACCATTAAAGTAACACGAAATTACATTTTTTTTGTTGTGTTTTTAGTACTAAACATAAAAAAATACCGTCCATATTTCAAATAAAATAAAATATATAAAATGCTTAAAAATATGTATTATTATAATTTCACATTTAAAAACTATTTTAAAATACAGATAGCCGTTTTACAATAAAATTGTCTTAAAGTATACATATTAACCGTAACCAGGTAAACGTAGTGAATGCCTCCACATCCTGGAAGGTGACCCTCTTCCTGGAGCACAAGGAGAACCAGGAGGAGATGCTGAAAGGCGGGGACGTGGTGAGGCTGTTCCACGCCGAGCAGGAGAAGTTCCTCACAATGGATGAATATAGACGAAGGCAGCACGTCTTCTTGAGGACCACGGGACGGTCGAGCGCTACTGCCGCTACCAGTAGCAAGGCTTTATGGGAAATTGAGGTTAGTTTTTAGTTAGAAAAATTAATTCATATAATTCGGGCGTTAGGTATGGTTCTGCATGTCACATAATGTTTACGAAATTGAACCGGAAGCGGAGAGCAAAGGGCGAACCTTACCACAATCCTGCTACGAAACTAAAAAATTAAGTTATTATAAAACACATTTTGGGAAAATACTATTTTTTTATCGGTGCACTTAATAAAATATATTATTTAAAAACAGGTAGTACAACACGACCCGTGTCGAGGCGGCGCCGGTCACTGGAACTCGATATTCCGCTTCAAACACCTCGCCACCGGACATTATTTAGCTGCTGAAGCTTGTACCAAACAGATGTAAGTTCATATATTGATTAATTATTAGCCTTTTATTTTAGTATTTTTAAAGTGTTTTTATAGCTCCATAACCTCTTCTATATTATAGTGGAAGTCACATAACATTCAGTTTAGCTGTTACAAAGATAATCCTGGACAATAATCGGTTGTTTTTGTTTAAGTATCGTGTAAATAACTAAATACTTGAAAATACATAAAAATTGATATGTACAGATGTATCATATTAACTTATCTTTAATTAATAAAATTTGCCACCAGTGAAGGAACACCCGAATGCGATGTCGAGGGCTCTGAGCCGGCGTACCAGCTGGTCTCCGTGCCTCACTCCTCGGAGATAGCCACGCTGTTCGAGCTGGACCCCACAAAGATGACCCACTCGGACGCGCCTGTGCCTCAGAGCAGTTATGTTAGGTATATAAATTACGCATTTATAGTTCTGATTTTTCCGTAAAGATACACGAGACCCATTGGCATTAAGTTTTAATAAATTATACACAAGTACAACTTATTAACGCTTTACTAAAGGGTTAATTCAGGTATATTAGAAACTTTACTTTAGCTTTTACTTATTTATCTTAAAATAATAAAAAATGCATATTCATATAATACTAGATTGTATTTCCAAAGGTTACAACACTTGTGTACGCACACGTGGGTTCACTCCACATCAATACCTATAGATAAGGAAGAAGAGAAGCCAGTTATGTCTAAGGTAAACCTAAAAGTCTATTTTAACAATAATGAATATAACATTATTTATTTATAATTTAATAAATTGAAGCCAGTTGCGACGGAAGGTCTTGCGACTATAGACGCGACAGATCGACGTGAGAATATGAAATATTTAATATTTTTATTTTCTCACTCTGTTGAATTCCACCACGGAAAAAATCTCTAAAAATTGTGCACCATCAACGGTATTACAATAACGAGATTGTTTTAACACTACATTCCCTCTGCCTACCCTGTTATTGTATAAAGCGTGAAGCTGAAAAATTCTACTCGTTCATTGTCTCCAAGCTTCTTTACCACCAAAGCAACAAGCTATTATTTTGTTAGTAGTTAACTGTAGATCGCTTTACAGATTTGATTTTACGATTTCTCTTACATATTTTATTTATTTTTTTTCGAGTGAACACGCCAAAAAATGTTTTAGAAAGCTTAATTCAGAAAGCATAAATTCAGGGCAATATATTGTATTCTTATAAATGTCGAATAGGTCGGATGCTCTGTAGTAAAGGAAGACAAGGAAGCCTTCGCTCTTATATCAGTTTCGCCGAGTGAAGTTCGAGACCTGGACTTCGCGAACGATGCTTGCAAAGTTCTGTCTGCATTATCTACTAAATTACATCATGGAAATATAGAGCATAGTGAAATGAAGTTAGTAGTATATTTTTTATTTATAATTATATCTATATTAGGGATGAGTTCGATATAACAAAACGTAACTTGTAACCGATACGATGCCGATACCATACCATATCGATATCTGTTTCTAAAAAACCGTTATCATAGAAACTTATCAAAACTATCAGATGCGTATTAAAACTTAAAATCACGCACAGCAACTATCGCAACGAAAACGTAAAAACGAAAACTTCGCATAACACGAACTAAGTAACTACCTCTCTTTCTAACTATATGTTTCTCACGAGTGTAAAAGAAATGAAGCGAATATCCGATAACTTGCATCTATAAGATATTATTACTTTACGTTACAAAAAAGAACTTCTATATAATGGGAATAAGGTTGAAATTTGGTTAAAATATTCATATTATTTTCACACTTGAGTGGATTCGACTTTTAAATTCTAAACGTTTGTTTTTAAGTGACAAATGCTTATTTGAAATTTATTTTCAAATTTTTAATATTTTAGAAATAGTTTAGTATTGTATTTAGTCCTTTGCGATACGTATTGCGGACGATGTTTCCTTAAAAATTGTGCATTTCAGTGTGTGTATATACTTTTTTTTAACAACAATTTCTATATAGTTTAAAGTTAATTAGTGTTAGTATATAGCTTAAACATATTAGTGTACATAGACATAATTTTTTTCTTAAAAATGTCGCGTAAAATCTCTCATCTCTCTGTATACTTGGTGATTTACTTTATATTCATAATACTATTAAAAAACGCAACCAGCGTTTAATGTCAATTTGCCTTCATTTTATATCGTTAAAAATGATTTAACGTTTGTAAACTGTATTATCAATATCGATATCTGAAAACCGTTTTTGATATCGTTATGAAAACCATATATCGGTTACATAACCGTTATCGAAAAAAAACGATAACGCCCATGCCTAATCTATATATATAAAATCGAAAGGTCACTCACTCATCACGAAATCTCAGAAACTACATGTGCTAGGAATCTCAAATTTTGCATAGGAGTTACTTATAGGACGTAGGTGCTCGCTAAGACGGGAATTTGCAATATTCGACTTCTAAGGGGTTGTTTTTGGGGTCGAAAGTTTGTATGAAACTTCGTTACTACAAATGCTAAGTCTCAAATTTTGCATAGACGTCACTAGGACAGTAGTAGTCATGGAGACAAAAATTAATAATAATATAGTTCACGCGGGTGCAACCACGAGCGGGCCGCTAGTTATTTATAAATACCATTAGTATTATATATTGAGGTCATTGTAGTGTAGTAAGACATCGTATAATTGTAAATGGCTGTGAGTTTAATCCCTGACCGGCGTTGAGTTCCGCCATTCAATACGTCTCTGAACTAAAAACAGAGAATGAACTGTCTATATACTAGACAAATTTAACAAAAACACCCTTATTTTTTATATAGATCGATGAATATTATTTTTGTTAATTTTAACTTTAAATTGTATCTTTTAACACAGGGCATTAACCTGTCTCCTCCAAGATATAGTATACTTCATAGCGGGCTTCGAAAATGAGCCCAATAAGTCTAAAGCGTTAGACCTGGTGGTGGAGAACCCCAACCGTGACCGACAGAAGTTGCTCCGGGAACAGTATATATTGAGACAGCTTTTTAAGATATTACAGGTAAAATATATATATGTTTTCTTATTTATTATACTTTTTTTTTCGACTGATTGTGCTGATTGTGGAATTTAATATTCCACGAGGTTATTTCAATACTTTCATTACAATTTAATAATTTTAATCTTTTTCATTGTCTGTTATGACAAAATAAGGCCTTGGGTAAAGTATATTGGCGTATAATTTAATCTATTGCAAAGAAGAATATTCTATCTAAACATTATAATGATTGTCAACACGTTTAAATGTCTTAACACGTTTAATAAGCAATAAATACTATACCACAATAATTATATAATATTTCAGGGTCCCTTCCAAGAATCACCAGAGGGCGAAGTATTTCTCAAGATAGAAGAACTGTACGACCCTCGCTACGCTCCATACAAATTCATATTTCGTTTATGTTATCGGATATTGAAATTAAGTCAACAGGATTATCGAAAAAATCAGGTATGCAGAAAACTTTGATTATATCATTGGTGTTCATTTTTATAATTAGGTTGGCACCATACCATCTTACATAATATATACTTTGATATGTACCTAACATGATAGCTTAATATTTTACTATCACATACATACATTTAAAATATTTCTGATTGTTAGAAAAAACTAAGTGCGGCAATAATGATCCGTTAAATATACAATGTTATTGGGCAAAAAGTGTACAAAAGTAAACTAATATTCTTTGACATTTGTTGATCTATTCCGTAAGGTATAAGGTATGAAAATGAACCATAAATAATAAAATGAACATAAACTAACCAAATATCTGAGGCCAACGTGGCGCGGCGGTACATTGTACAGGCGACGGTTTTAGTTCCGACTTGGAGGAATGAATTATTTACATTTCGTTGCTTTGTTAACAAGAGAAAGTCCAGAACTTAACACGCAATGTTTCTAAAATTGGGTGGTGTATGTTGAACGGAGTGTCTTAGCACACTAGGTTTACTCTGCTATATTTGGTATACACTGTGAAACTGGAAAAAAAATTAATTAACAATTTTCAGGAATACATAGCCAAACATTTTGGCTTCATGCAAAAACAAATCGGATATGACATTCTTGCAGAGGACACTATAACAGCGTTATTACACAATAATAGAAAACTATTGGAGAAACATATTACTGCTTCAGAAATAGAGACTTTTGTGGGTAAGTAGTAATAAAGAAATTTGTAAAATTAACGATATTGGTTACTACTAATAGTGCCATACACTAATTTCAAAATATCTAACTTGCAAAATGTAATGAATGAAAGAATTAACGATTAGTAGGAAACGTTACAAATATTGAATGGATTGAAAAGAATATATTTGAATGAGTTTAAATAGAAGAGGCCAGGCTTTTGCCTTCGTGCCAGACCGAAGAAATAAAAATATTAATAAATAATGATTCGAGTGGCGATTGAATCCACAACCGTCGCGTTACAGTCATACCATTGTGCTCCTAATCCGCGACGGCCTCCCTAACAATATTAAAATTACTTTACACTTACATTTATAATTGCGACTTGTTTATATTTCAGGCCTTGTCCGCAAAAACATGAAGACCTGGCAGTCCCGTTTCTTCGACTACTTGAGTGATCTCTGCATCTCTAACAAGAAGGCCATTGCGGTCACACAGGAATTGATTTGCAAAAGCGTTTTGTGCGCTAATAATGCTGATATACTAATTGAAACTAGGTATGCATTATTGGTTTAATTACATACATACATAGATTCACACTTTATCCCTAGCGGGGTAGTCAGAGAGAACGGAGCGCTAAACGCTACGGTATTGGTTTAATTTATGACCATAATTTGTGTTTTGAATTATCTCCCAGTTAGAAGCAACAAATATCATTAAATTAATTTTGCACAAAATGTGACTGATCAGTTAAAATGTCCTTACAGAAATAAATTATATTATATTAATACGCACGTATGTATTTTAGGTTAGTGTCAACCAAGTACAAACATGAAAGCACATTAGACGCGTCAGACGTCAAATATTCTAAAGAAGACCAAGTTATGCTTCTATGGAATAACAAGAAAGTAAGTAAATTACAAATGAAATGATTTGTTACAAATATATAGAAATTATAAATTAAATAAATATGCAGCAGTGCAGATTCACATATATAAGACCTACGTACAAGTGAATTTGCACTGCTGACGGACATACCCTTAGTTTTATTAGTCAATTACAAGAATTTAGTGTATCGCTAAATTCTATTGAATTTAGCGATTTGATTCTTATGAATAATGCCCAAAAAATACTTGTATTGACTAATAAAACGTTTCACATATTATTTAGTGGTACGTGTAGATTTCTACGCAGATATGTACGTATGTAACGCTCATCCCGCGGGCCCGATCACCACACTAAAGTTTAGTAGAGCATGACGATGATGTAGGACGTGTAATTATTGAATATTATGCACACGATGGTTCATGAATTGTGCACGATTGTACAGTTTGACTCGTACCTATCTTTACAATCTTCATAAAGATTGTGTCGGATTATATTTATTCTCCTTTATGGGGGGTACACTGTGTAGTTACCTAATAAAATATGTATTTCTGTACATGTATGTCTGTATATGTGTGCAGTGCAACCGCGTCCTCGCCGAGTTGGCATCAGAAGCGTTAGCAGACCCTCGCAGCGAGGCGGCCGCCATCCTGGACTACTACCGCCACCAGCTCGACCTGTTCTCCAACATGTGCCTCAACAGGCAGTACCTTGCGCTCAACAGTTTATCACAACAGCTGCATATTGATCTTATACTTAAGTATGTATTTTAAAATTTAATTATAATTATTGAGTTGTAATCATACAAACTATCAACGTTGTAAACGCAATGGTGATGAGTTTCCTCTTGGTGAAATGAATTATTTTCGTTTCTTTGCCGTGACGTGACGTTGAGTGATGCGTCTCAAAACACTATATCTCATAAATTGAACGACGCGTGCACGGGGTGAAGTAACGCTAGATTACCTCTGTCTCACCCGCTCTGCCTCTGCAATCTCTCTAAAATTGGATAAAAGTGGGTAACAAAATGTTATAACACTAGAGTAGACTCTGCCCAACTTGTTATATGCGTAATATATTCTAAAAGTTAAATAAAGAAAACTTACCTCTATTAAAATAAAGTAGTAATATACAATACAATATATAAAATCTGTTGTATTTGTTTCCCCAGGTGCATGTCGAACGCGTCGCTGTCGCACGAGCTGCGCGCGTCGTTCTGCCGCCTCATGCTGCACCTGCACGTGGACCGCGACCCGCAGGAGCCCGTCACGCCCGTCAAGTACGCTCGCCTCTGGACCGAGGTCGCCGGCACCATACACGTGCACGAGTATGTATCACTGTATCACAATGTATGTATATATGTTATTGTGTAATGGATGTGAAAATACATAAACTGTGTGAATGCATGCAGACCGTTCCCGGCGTTGAGTTTCGAAACTCAACACGCAACGCCTCCAGAATTCGGCAGAAAGTGGGTAACAGAGTGTCTTAACACTAACCCCTCTGCCTAAACTGCTATGCGGGATACAGCGTGAAGCTGTTTTATTAGCCAACACAACAAAAGTAATATTAAATATATACATGATAAATACATATATTGTCATTAATTTCAGCTACCAATGTGTAAAAGGCGGTCCAGACGCAACAAGGGAAAAGGTTAAAGAACAATTCGCATCTACTATACGTTTTGTAGAGAACTACCTCTGCAATGTCGTCACCAGGACTTGGTATTTTAGTGATCATGACCAGAATAAACTGACCTTCGAAGTCGTCAAGTTGGCTAGAGAATTGATTTATTTTGGGTTTTATAGGTAAGTAATATTGTTCTTTTTACTCAAATAATTATATATCTTCCACTTTGTGCTAATTTTCTTTTTATTAGTCAACTAGAGGAATTACATGAGCGGTGTAATCTTGTAGCACTTTTTTGAATTAAAAATACTTTCAATCCCCAATCAATAGGATTGGAACTCATTATTAATTTCATACCGATGTCAATTTCAACTTAAAATTTAGCGTCTCCTAATTAACACGGCTATTACTAAAGTAATCCTGTATAATACTAGAGTTATTACTACAAGTATACAATTGTATGAATTATATTTTAATTTCTTTTTTTTATTACAGTTTTAGCGATCTCCTTAGACTGACAAAAACGTTATTAAGCATATTAGACTGCGTTACCGCCATCGATCTATTAAATGAAACCAGTGCGCTTACTGGAGAAGTGGAATGTAAGATGAGTTTTATTATTTACATACTGTTTTATCTTCTTTTTAAATAAATGCTAAATGTATTCATTGATAATATTTGTCTTTCTTCGAAATACAACTAACGATTGTAATAGAGACATCCTTGTCAGCAAATAATAATGTTTGTATTGGGCGATCCCGCCGTTAAAAACAAAATGTACAATCAGATATCATTTAACATTTCTACATGTTCACTATTGCTAATATAATATAGTTATGTAAGTTATGTACAGCAATTGTTATATTTTTATACAAGCTGCTCAGGAGACTGATGCACAGAATCGTAAGTTCCTAATATCAATTCTAAATATAAAAAAACTAATGTCAAGATTACAATGTAATTGTTTTGAAAAAATCACCTTCATTAAATAATTAGTATCGTTCATATTATTTTTAATATTGTAGTTAAGCTAAGCTTATAAATAATATATGTACACTGATATGTGTGCTGTAAATTGTAACTGGAGCCTGTTACAAATAGATTTAGATATTGTAATCAAGTTGTTTGTTAAGACAAAAGTTTGATTGAAAAGATGAAATTTTTGTGCAATGTGCAAAATGACATAGACCATAATTTGCTAGCCGTATTCTTATAAAAGCTCTTGTAACGTTTTAATTTCATAGATATATTTTATAATTCTAGCGGAGGGCGGTGTTCTCCGCAGTATTGGCGACATGGGCGCTGTCATGACGTCCATCACACTGGGTTCCGTTGCACGAAATGTACGTCTGTCTATACAAATTATATAATATTCAATTGAGTAGTACTGTTGTTAAATTTTTAAAGCCTGATATTGAGTTAATATTTTGTGCCGCTAATTTAATGTTACTTTAACCACACTGGTTGTTCACTTTGATTGATACCAATACGTAAATTGACTATTTTTACTTTTAAATGATTTAAACTAAAATTTAAGTAAATCAGCTTTACACTTTATACATCAATCTAGTGTTAAGACTCTCCCTTCCCCACTTTCCGCTGAATTCTGGAGGCATTGCGTATTGAGTGGCGAAACTCAACGCCGCGCTTTGCCTTGACACCATAGCGAATAAATGAAAATATAAATTTAAATAAATATATTTATCATTTCCTTGAGTGCCATCGACAACCAGATGCGTTTACAGTCATACTTTATGCCCCTGCGCCACGACTGACGTCATTAGATTTACTTCCCATGTACATATAATGTGTAATTATATAACACAGGTGGCAGGCGGCGGCGCTCAACGCAGTCCGTCAGCCCTCGCGCTGGCGCGAAAACATCCTCTCGTTATGGAGACCAAGCTCAAGATCATTGAAATATTACAAGTGAGCTAATTAATCATAACATATAACATACATCACATGTAAAGCCCCGTAGAAAGTTGTCTTATGGTTAAGATTGATCTTTGTACAATGTCGTAATATGAAATATGTTTGAAGACTATTTCTATAAAGTTATGAATATTTTTTTACATCACTGGGAGGCTTTGTCTCTCTACAGTTTTTTCACCAACTCAAATTTGTTTCACTCTTTGTACTGTATCAATAAAAAATAATCATATCAATAAAAAACCTATTATTTGATTGTGTTTTAAATATTTTTCCTATTATTTTATTGTGTTTGCTTCGTAATAATTCTTGTTTTCACATACAAAACTTTTTATGTTAAAATAACTTGTTAAACATAGCACTAAAATCAAATTCTACATAATTCCATTAAGCCACTACACTACTCGTACGGTTGACCTAGGTTGGACGAAGCGATTAATGTGGGCACACAATTTTTACGAGTGTAGTGGGCGCTTTAGGCTATTACAAGCATTTTGAAACCATGAAAATAAGAGAATCGTCAAGTTACATAAAAATGTCAGCCCTACAGGAAGCTAATACCGTTGAGGAATGCATTTTTCTCATCCAACAAAATACGAATTCTAAAAATATATTATTTTTAATCCACACAAGCACAAGAGCGGCCGTGTTTTAAATGTTATTTAGTCTTTTAATTAAGTTTAAAATATTTTTTCAGTTCATACTAGACGTCCGACTGGACTACCGAATAAGCTGCCTTCTTTCAATATTTAAGAAGGAGTTTGAGCAATCGGACAAAGCTGACAACATGGGACGAGCTGAAGTGGAAGCCATCGGCCTCCAGGCTGAAGGCATATTTAGTTGTCGGTAAGATTTGTAAGAATATAGATGAAGTTACTAATAATAATTGTAAAATAATCATTCATTTTTGAAATGTGATTCCACAATAAAGATAGAACAATATTTTTTATAGAAAACGTATAAAAATGAGAATGTAGCACCCGTGTCTTTTGGAAACTGTTACGAGCGCTATATTTAGTTCATTCACTTATTTAGTCATTCACCAAACTTTAAAGGAATAATTTCTTATGTAGTTGTCAATATCTATAATAATTATGTCCTTTTAATCTGTTCTAATAAATAATTGTCTAAGCATGACCATAGGATAGTTTTTAATGTATTTAATGTAGAATTACTATTTACCTAATATAGCACTTTTAGATAGTGATATTTAATTAAAATTTCAAGTAATTTTTATTGTTTACACACATTTATTTAGGATTAGAAAATTCCGTTAAAATTTTTAAATTCATTTTCACAATTTTGTAATTTATTTTAACTGAGTATTTTATTGTTTCACGTTTAATTATTCAATTGTTACAATTCTTTTAGTAATGGTGAAAGACTTATAAAGAATACTTATACCTATTTTATATATTTCATTCGTTTATGAAAAAAAACATACTAATTTAAATATTATTAAAGTATACATTAAATTTATGTTATAACATTATTGTATGTTAAAGTTAATACGGGTTCTGGGATATTAAAAAAATAACTTTAATCGTAGTGTTGTCTTATTAATATTATTGTTACTAACATAATCTTACGGGTACGGTAGAAGGGTTAATTTTATATTTATTACTTTTCTTACATTAATTACTTAATAATTTAATTTGTTCTAGCTTTTATCCAGTTTCTTCAATTTCTTCTTGATCAACACAGTTAATTTTATTGTTGATTTGGCATAAGAGTAATATAAAACAAATAATTAATAGAATTTTTTTTTGTATATTATTGTATTACAAATTCTTTTCAAACTATTTTTTTTTAAATAATAACTTTTAAAATATAACTTATTAATTTCTTTGAAATATTTAACTGTGTTGATAATAACATTAATATAATAAATATTATTTCAGAGCAATACAAACTGTGCCTGACAGCTGTCTTCCAAAAAATGTAGATTTGTTAGTAAGATATACATAAATGCATGGTGTTAGCATGGATTACTAAAACAACGCCTAACCCTAACTCGTTAACAATTGATGCTTTAAATCTTTAAATAAAAAGCCTTTCCTTTCCCGTGTTAAATGTTTTCATTTCAAAAAATATGTGTGTAGAAATGAGTTTTATTACTTGAACTAACTATACTCTAGGTTTTTAGACTGTATTAACCAATGTTCTGGTTTCCAGCCAGTGTTCCTAAAACGAAATATGGAAATAATATACAGGAAATTTGAGGTTAAAATAAATTAAAAACTCACTTATTTAAAAGTTTTACGCGAGAATATTTTTGCTGGCAACAAATTCAGCTTTGTATAGACCTGTGTCGTGTTGTGTGTGTTGTATGATTAATTTAAAATGAAACATTCGTGTTGATTGTAATATTATAAATAAAGAAAGCCCCCAAAAATCCAGGCCTGCAAAACATCCTATATAATATACAAATATTTATATATATGCATGCACCTAATGCTTCTTGGGCTTTATGTCTTGACATCGTTCCCATTTTTCGGGGGTTGCGTATTAATCGGATGTCAGCGTATCTGTTCATAACAGTGAACATACACAAAGATTTTAAATTATTATCAGTAAAGGAATTCAGTGACAATAGATGATGTTTATTAATTATTATACGACTTAAATATTATTTTCAACGATTCTCAAATATCAGTGCAGTATTATAAATTATCAAAAGACTGTTGTGGTCTATGCTCAGGCTTTTGGGGACTGCATTTTTAAAATTTTATTTCAATTTACTAATATTTTAGTCAGCGGGGAGATCACCAGTGTCGACTTCGACATCGATAATTGTGAGATCCAATATTATTTTTTCCTCGTGTAGACGGCTGGCGAAACGAAATTGAATTTCGCAATTGTTGTTGTGGCCGATAAAAAATTGTCAACATTTCCAACAAATGGGGAATAGTTTCGTATAAAAGATCTGTTACTAGAACATCTGATTAATATTAAGCCCCTTACACGCGACAAGTGGGAACGAAAAGTTAGCTTTTACACTAACTCGGTTGACCACTCGTGGCCACCCTGAAGCTAGCTGTGAATTAATTTTAAGATTTTTCGTACTGCTTATTAGTTTCTTCCCGAGTAAACAATGCGAAAAAATCTGAAAAACTTACTTGAGGGAAGCCACGACTCGTCGACTCTAACAATCAAACTCCAATCGTCCTATTAACAATAAGATTCAATTTCCAGGGACGGTCTAGATTTAGACGAGTGTGGAGGCAGAATGGTCCTGCGCGTGCTGTTGCAGCTGTGCTCGCAGGGCGCGTCCGCGTCGCTGGTGTCGGGCGCGCTGGCGCTTCTTTTCAGACACTTTAGTCAGAGACAGGAGGTTTTGGCGGCTTTTAAACAGGTATTGTTTGTTTTTTGTTAATAAGTATTTAAGTAATTAGCTTAAAGTCATATTGGATGTGTGCACCTATATATTATCAATTTAAAGTTTAAATAGTATTTCTGATACGACTGTTGTGATTAATAAAACGTATTACCAAATTTATAAGCTTATTGTCTTCATGGTTGGTCTGAATATTCATATTAAAACATATATTTGGACTCGTATCACAATCTGGTACATAAGATTTTTAAAAATAAATTAAAAAGTTATATATTTTTTTACAGGTACAACTGCTGGTGTCAGACGCTGACGTAGAATCATACAAACAAATAAAGGCTGATTTGGACGTTTTACGACAAAGTGTGGAGAAATCTGAGTTGTGGGTATTTAATAAGGGTCGAGCCGGCGCCTTAGACGATCATAGCGGTAAATCCTACGAATATTATAAATTTAAAAGTGTATATATTAAGTGTATACAGCAAAATAGTTTATACGTCAGAATAACATATACAATTAGAGACAGGCTACAATTTAGATAAAGATATTTTATTACAATTACAATATATTACAATTTAGATGTTTAATATAATAATAGGTACATTTAAGCGGCTTTATACAGTGTGAGAAGATGTGACGTGTAAAGTACTGTCTCACTTTGGAGAGGATGCCAGTTATAGGCTTTTGCGTTTGCGGTTACGAGCTTCTGCCCAAGTTAGATAAGTTTACATACAGGCCCGAACCAAGGGAGGCCTTTGCTTGACAGAGGCACGTCGGAAAATGGAATATAATTCTCCGTACCCACGCGTAGCACATGTGTTATAGCTTCCGCACAAATTGAGGGGTCATTTGAAGAAAAGCCTTTGCCAGGGATGAGATGCAAGAAAGGACCGCATTTCATGTCAGTTCGCTGACTTGTATCGCCATACTCGCTGATTTCCTATAGAACTATTCCTAAATAACTCAATATATTGAACTGCATATTCATAAATATACCCTAGTTTCAAAATTGAGCCCCAATAAATTATAACATTACGTAATTAATTTGCTTACAATATTTTTAAGCTTTTTGTAAACAGGTGACATATATTTATTTTATATTCTATCCAGATTTAAAAGGTACAGTGGGTCCAGGCGGGGCAGTTTTAGAACGTAACTCCTCCTTGGACAATGTATTAGACACCTCAAGGACCGCTAAATACGATCATATGAATGAATATAAGAAAATTAAAGAGGTAAACTCACAGATAATTTGTTTTATTTATTTTTTTATGTAAGAATTAAACGATTTTTCGAATAATTTTACGAATATATTTTTTAATTGGATGACATTAATAATTATTAATGCTTATAATAATGTTATTGACTCAACATGGCTAAACCAACTATAGTGGTATGGAACTCAGTCAGCAGAGAAACTAAATATTTTTATATAATAAAAATACAATAGAATAAGTTTGTATCTCATAAAGACGGTGATTTCTTCTCTCAATGGTTAAGAAGGTCGAGAGTTAAAAAGGTCGTCGAAGAGCAGGCATAGCGAGTGAATGCAAACGAGACGGTTGTTGGTTCGATTCCCACTAGGGAAAACGAATTATTCAATAATTTACATGTCCTCGCTCTGGTAACAAGACAAAGCGCGGCTCTGATTCGATGTCTTTAAAATTAGACGGTGTGTGAAGAACAGAGTATTGCAACAATGTGTTATCTCTGCCTTCCCCATCATAAAGTATATGCTAATAAATTATTCCTTAAACAGATTCTGCAACGTATGATAAAATACTGCACTCAAGGCAACAATGGCGCAGGCGAAGCCGGCGAGCCCTCGCGCCCGCGGAGACACGAACAACGCTTACTGAGGAATATTGGAGTACATAATATTATATTGGACCTGCTACAGGTGTGTTAGACCTTATAGAAATGGTATAGTACTCGTATACGGACAGTATTGAAATTGTAGTTGTGATAAGATTATTGATAGTTTTTATTATTTCATAAGAGAAATTTTTTTTTCAAATTTGGATGCTATAAAATTTGGTTTCCATACTAGAAACATACTAACTACTGCCTAAAATACTTTGGTATCCCAAATCTAATCACCAGATACAAAATATTTTACATTATCTTCACTTAAAAAAACGTACTTTTTTACATTATCTTCAAACATACTTTTTTATATTATAAACTAATTAATATTTTTATTCTCTCTAATTAATACAACTAATTCTGCAGGTACCCCACGACGAAGATGACGCAGCAATGGACGAACTATTGGCACTAGCGCACGAGTTCCTACAGCACTTCTGTCACGGAAACCAACAGAACCAAGCTATATTGCATAAACATTTGGATCTGTTTCTTAATGCTGGGGTAGGTTTATTTTATTATATTTATTAAATACTAGCCTTTGCTTGCTATCGCCTCCATAGTTAAATAGACATAATTACTCGTTTTATATAAACATTACGTTTTCTGATCACGGGAGGTAACATTAACTTTAACAGATGGACTACTCTACAAAAAAGTTTTCATCAATTTATACTATTAGGACCTGAGATTAGCGCGTGACTACTTAGAATGTGTCATACACAACTATTAGTTATTTCTATTTGACAACTGGAGCGAAGTCTCAGGTAAAAGTTAATATATTATTAAAAAATTACTTTTGAAGAATAATTATTTTTTTAATCAACACATTTATCACACAGATCCGCGAAGCCCAGACAGTATGTGCAATTTTCTCAGAAAACGCATCACTCTGTGCACACGAGGGTAATGAAAAAGTTGCAGCGCACTTCGTACATTGTATAGAGTCGAGGGGCCGAAGACCCGCGTATTTACGATTTTTAAGGACAATAGTACGAGCTGGAGGACATCATATAAGACGGAGTCAGGACTTAGTCATGCAGGAGGTTGGTGCTTGTACAAGAATTCAGTTTTAAACTCCTTATGCTAATTTGTTTTTGAATTATTAGAGTAATTTTGATTAATTTAGTCTTCCTATAAGTCATATAAGTTAAGTATATACGTATACAGGTAGTAAAAATCAATAATAATAACAGCAAAGTGGGACACAATCTGGCTGTAAAAGCGATGGTTGGGTGTTGATTACTACTTGAGATTATTTTCATATTACCGTACTCAAGTTATTTACCGTACTCATTAGTAGTATTTTATTTATACATTACCTCGAGTGGGAATCGAACCCACTACCTGTTGCGTTTATAGTCACACTTTGTGCGCCACGACTAGCCTATTAGTTCGTTTTTTTCTTAATTTAAATATATTTTATTGTATTTAATTTCAGATGGTGAACGCGGGAGAGGACGTGCTGGTCTTCTACAATGACAAAGTATCATTCAACTACTTTATCACGATGATGCGACAGTACAAAATTAGTGGGGAAATGCCTGAGGCTTTGACGTATGTTCCATAGTTTTTATTTTCATTATTATCGGATTTTTTAAGTTAATATTATTTCCCAGTTATATTTTCCATTTTGTGCATGGTATGTAAAACATAGTAACAAGTTACCCTAGTATCTACTATCCATTTGTATAGATAAAATATATTAAAATATAATCAAATAATGAAATTTACAATTACATAATAGCAATATTCAAATTTCCAGCTACCACATAGATCTAGTCAAGCTGCTGACATGTTGTACTTTGGGCAAGAACGTGTATACAGAAATCAAATGTCACAGCTTATTGCCGTTGGATGATATCGTCGCCATGATTACACATCCGGATTGTATACCAGAGGTTTCTATGTTATTTATTAGATGGCTGTAAGCTATATTTGTGAATTCGATTTAAATTTTGGTTTTCCTAAATCTGTTGACTATATAAACAGGCAGTATTTGATATTGATGGAACATAGAAATCTGAATTTGGCCAACCAACATTATGATGCAATTGCATTTTATGATATTAAATGTGACGAATATTTATTAGACAAAAAAAGAAATAATAATAAATTATTAAAGCTATTTTCCATTCCATCCAGGTAAAAGAAGCGTACGTAGGCTTCCTAAACCACTGCTACATCGACACGGAAGTGGAAATAAAGGAGATATACTCTAGCAACTATATGTGGGATCTGTTCGAGCGGTCCTTCTTACATGACATGCTTGCTATACTCCAGCCCGCGCATGGTGTTGGTATCCCTGGTAGGTATATTTTTTTATCACGCATCACGATGCATGTGCCTGATAGTCGTTGCTGAACGAACGGCTCAAAACAGACACTTTTATTCGTGTCTTAAATCTGCCATCAGTGACAATACTAAGAAAATGGATTCTTTACTATATGGCAATTCCCGAGAAAGACCGTGAAGCTTGAAAAAAAATGAATATAAATTGTCCAATTTCATATTATAGGTTCGTCATCAGAAGAGCCAGCAAAAGGTTCTGGCACAAAGCAGGCGTGGGTCAACTACGTGACGGACGTACTCGTACAAACTATATGCACGTTCTTCAATTCCCCGTTTAGAGAACAGAGCACTACTGTTCAGGTAAGGTTTATGCATAAGTTTATTATGAAGTTGGTTCGTTTCATTAATTTTTACACTACGGCCTATAAGTCGTACCGGCCTTGAAGTTAGATTTTCTAAACTATTACGCATTGTACTGGAAGGATAATAACATAAAATAAGAAATATTCTAAAATCATATCGCACAGCCACGACTCCTCGACCGTACAGTTACGGTCTATCTTTATATGCATGTGCGCATATATGTGTATATTATGTCTTGTTAATTTAATATGACATAATATTGAATTACAGAGCCTAAATGATAACGTAAATGAAGATACTGACGATAAGTTATCAGAATTAAATTTTTATTAATAAAACACTAACAACATACAAGACAGAATGATAAAAAAGACAATTAATCAATTATTTTAACCGATTTACAGTAATTTTTGTAAATAATATTTATAGAAAATCATTATTTTTAATTGATCCAAGGAACTAAAGCTAATAATGTACTTTATGTAAATATGATGTACATATATATATAAAAGATAAATATTATGTAAATATACATAAATATAATTAAATAAATCACATAATACGTAATAAGCTAGCTTTTTTATACTTGCAAGGTGAAGCAAGATGAGAGCACTAATGAAATACTAACATTAGTAATAACGATCGGACCCATGTGTCTACAAGAGGTACTTAATGTAAGCTAGGTCGTAGGCTAGAAAGCTACAAATATTTTTGGTTATTGTAAAGAATTAAGCAATTTTCGTATTCTGTAGAATCTTAGGTAAGTTTGCAACGTTTAGAAATATGTACCAATATTGATGACTTATTACGCTATGCACATTGGCAATGCTTACATGACGTTATTAAAATCAAATAGTAATACATTTTAAATACAATTCTAAGTCATTAACAACTTTAAAATTAAATAATTCGTACTAGTAAAACATGTGGGTTATATCATATACCTTCATGAACATGCCACATTTTATTTATTTTAGACAAAAATCTTGTTACTTGTAGGTAGGACACATTCATTATGAAATGAAACTATTTAACCGAATTAATCGCGTATATATAGTATTATATATTTGTGGAAACCCGACGACGTTTCAAACACTTTGCAGTAGTCCGCCGTCACACGTGGTGATAGACTGACGTGGCATTCGTCTGTCAGTTGACATAATTATTATATCAAACTACCGCCAACGATTTCTTAATTGTCTTGGTAGGCTATCTAAAACAAAAATTTGCGAACGGCAAATAACTGTGTAGGGTGGTGGTGAGATTCACCATTAAGGTATCTATGGGTGTGCGAGGGTTTCCAAAAAGTATAATATTAAATATACGCGATTAAGCCGTTTAAAGAGTTTACTTGAAAATGAGTAATAATCATAAAAATCAAAGATTTTTACCACATCCATTATTGCTATGAAATATAAAACTTATTTGATTTATTCAATAACTTTTTCTGATGTAAAATAAATTAAGAATATTATAAAACTGAATATTTTATTTTTGCTTGCAAGGATTACTTACATGATGTAAGTAGGTTACTTATGAATATTATTTTTCTTGCTGAATTATTTTCGTGATGTAATAATATAATTATTTTAAAGGCTCAGACAAACAGATAAATCGACCAACAGACAACAATTTTAAAAATCTTAGTCAATCATCATCTCGGGTGCTATTTCATTCATTAAGAGCCCTTATAATACATTTTCTCATATATCTTTCAGAGAGATATATACGAGACAGACAGCGACGAGTTACTATTTTATTATATAATATTTTTGATATATTGTAGACTCGCCAGTCGATCTTCGTGAAACTACTACAGACTACATTCCGCATATACCAATGTCCTTGGTTAACGCCGCCGCAGAAACTCAACGTCGAGAAATGTATACGAACTTTGAGTGAAGTTGGTAAGTAGTTTTATTGATTTTGTATACCTTATTGTAATAATAGTGTTATCAATGCATTATTGTTTGTTAGCTCAATACATTTGTAAGTTTAAAATGTATTTGAAGTGTGACATTTAAAAAAAAGCGATTCGTCGGTCTACTCTCCGACACCTAGTACACAATATAGCCGAAACAAACAAACAATAAGCAACGGCACACTTTCTAGTATGTTTTTGGTGCCTAAGACTATTTGTTAACAGAAGGGAGCGTTCATTGAGGGCATTGAACTGACTTCCGTATTATCCATACATGAAAAATTATGAAGAGTTTGAAGTAGCAACGATGTCCCCTAATCTAGTTTCTAAGTTAATTATTTTATTTGTGATTAAGGCATTTATTTTTAGCTAAAAGTCACAGTATAGCAATACCATTGGAATTAGAAGCCAAAATACAAACAGTATTTGAAAAGGCAGCCGCCCTATCCCGACAAACCAGCAAGTGGTTACTTGCATCGAAAACTTCCAAATTAGAGAAAATGGCTTCACAGGTAAATAACAAAACAATTTTGAAACAAATAAACAAAAACTGCTTATTGGCGAGAGAATGTAGAATTTACCTATTTAGCTTTTGAAAAACTATTCAAATTGAATGATAAAATAAGTTCTGTAAATTATAAAACAATCTTGATAGAAATCTATTTAATTTATTCTCTCCTATGCCCCACGGTTGCCTGGAAGAGATCGCTCACTTATCAATAAGGCCGCCTTTGTGCTATTTTATTTATGAATATACTTGTAATGCATTATTCAGTGGATAATGAAGATTTTTGCTATATTTTACTTTATAGACAAACCTACAAAATGATAGATCAGTAATGGAAGGTCTCCAAGAGATCGTAGCGCTTCTAGAGGAGCAGCTCAGACCACTATTGCAAGCAGAACAGTCGTTATTAGTCGATATCCTATACAAGCCGCACCGCTTGTTCACAAGTCCCGGAGAATTAACCCATCCGGATACTAGCGGGATATTTATATCACGGTAAGGCATTACAGTACAGTTGGCGGGCTGACTGTCTTGGTTGTCTTGGCTGCTCTGAAGTTAAGTGTAGACGGCTGCGCAGATATGATTATAGAGTATATCTAACTTTTGATTATTTTCTTCCTGAGTAAACCATGCGTAACAGTTCAGGAAACCTAACTACAGGGCGGCGACGACTCGTAGAACGTACTGTAGATGTATTAAACAAACAAAGTATCTAATTGATGACATTGTGATAGAAAGTGTGTGGTTGTGATGGTTAATTTACATACTAGTCCAAAATCTGGTTTGCCAGAGCACTATATTTAGTTCCGCCTTCTAACGAACAGTGTGTTTAAAATTCGTAAAAAGCTCTTTAAATTTACTTGGTTTATCTTTCCGTTCATGTAGAATTATATATTCATATTACTATGCTTTATGTACAAAATATATAAAAATACAACAAGAAACAGACCATTATCAATTTTCACACGACGCACCTATATACATAGAATGATAAAAGAATCAAAATCGATTAAAGAATAAGAAATATTATAATATTTCTTATGATTTTAATGTTTTTCCACTTTTACACAAAATCTACTAAAAGAATTTGGATGAAACTTTATAGTAATATAAGCAATATTATTAATCAAAATAACCACAATTTATATCATATCATACTTTTGAATAATCTTCTAATAATATAACAATAAGTTTCGACGATTCAAAAGTGCTTATAATAATTGCCTATTTGAATAAAGAATATTTTGAATTTGAATTTGTTTAATCTTAGTTTGGGTGCTAGTATTTAATAATTTATAATTAGTATTATTTATTACTATGCTTACGTTATACGTTTTAGACTAATACGTCACACAGAAAAACTTCTTGAAGAGAAGGAAGAAAAGCTTTGCGTGAAAGTACTGCGGACGCTACGAGAGATGATGGCCACAGATCCGGAATATGGAGACAAGGTTACTGCTATCTTATCTTACCTATTATTATGTAATCATAAGTAATTTTTAATATATTGTCGATTCTTCGTTCTTCAAAATAGCAACAGAATTTAATATCATTGACTATTATGTAAAATTATGTGAGAAATTGTTGGACTGTAATGCGATAGTTATGAGTTCAATACCCACACAAGGCATTTAATTCTTTGCATTACCTTACCCTTATTATTTCGTCCCGGTGCTGAAAAGGCAGGCTCAGGTAGAAAGCGGAAAAAGGATTGTCTTCGTCTTAGGTTCTCCCTACTTATCCTACCTACCCTATGTGCGGGAAACAGCATGAAGTTAATTATATTATTGCGAGTTGGTTTTTTTTGTACATTATATTACTTTTATAGACACGAACTGAGTTTTTATTTAGGATCCAAAATATTTATATAAAATAAATTTACTAAAACAGTATTTCCACACAAAATTTGATTAATATTTATATTGTTTACAGGGAAACCAACTAAGAAACAAGTTGTTGTCCCAATACTTCGTGAACCGTAAGTCGGAGCCGCGCATCACACCGCCCAGCGTCGCCGTCACACACGGACCCGGTGGTAACATACTAAATATATGTTTTATAATAGATATTATTGTTGTATCACTAAATAATGTTTAATATATGATATTTTTCACATTTAGGAAACTTATGAAAATAATAGATTGACAATATTTATTGTGTATGTATGTGTACTTCACATGATGTAGAGTGTTTTAGTATTAACATTTTTTTAAAGTACACTTTTAATATAATTAAATAAAATGAAAATTTTATTTATAATAAATGAGCACAAATAGTTTTAGAAAATTACACTATATTATTTTTACGTATGGCAAATTCACAAATTATATACATATATCATATATCATAAATATAAATATGCACAAATTAAATTAGATATAAAATTTAGAATAAATCAAAGGTTATATAAAGGTTTTACTATAACAAAATAAATTAAATCTGTATCATGGCTACCCTAAAATTATTTTGCTAATTTAAAAAAAAAATAGGTTTGCTTTTGATAAACTGAAAAAAACAATAAAAAATATTTTACATATTCATATATATCCATGTAACAGATTTTTGTTTAGAATTTGATTTGTTTTCACAATGCGCATGCGCAGCTGACCAGTCAGTACCACAACCAATTAAGACAGGTGGGTATTTTTTACCATTATACATATCTGTATGTTTTGAGTGTTACATATCGTATACAGCGGGGAAGAGTGAACCTAGTGTCCGAGACACTCCGTTCGTGTATTTATATTTTATTTATCCAGAATCTATAACGTCATCTATTTATGTGTGGAGTTACTTGTAATATATTTTTTGGATATAGTATTATTAGTATTTATATATAGTGTATTATTAGTTTATCTGTGGCATGTTGTAATAGTATTAATAAGTGGGTTTTGATGACCTATTTTTTTAATTAACGAATGTTAACAATATAATAACTATCCTTAGAAAGATTTTAAAATTTAGCAATGAATGTTTCTTTAATATTCTTTTATATGTAATGGAAAGCCATATTCCTTTCACTTTAAGTAATATATTATATTAACGAACAAACCTTACGACCTTAATTCCATTGGCGTATCTAGACAATTTTTTTGGTAAGTGAAATTACTGGCGTGGACACCCGACTATTCTGAGGTGAGCACAGACCAACCGACAAAACGTATCCCTAATAAGGTTCTTTTCTCATATGCTATAAAATATCATATGAATCATTAAAATCCTGCAGCAAAGATCCTACCCCGCACCGGGCAGAGCCTGGCGCAGGTGCAGGCACACCTGGATCGCGAGGGCGCCTCCGACCTGGTGGTGGAGCTCGTCATCAACAGCACCAACCGACCGGCGATATTCCTTGAGGCTATACAACTTGGTATTCCTTTTTTTAAATTCATACTTTTTTCTTGTATAAAAGGGTAGAGAGAATATAGTGTCAATACACTTAATTCTATATTAATTAATTTCTTAATATGTTGATTGTTGTTCTTTTACCAAAATGAAGGAAATAACAAAAAATAAAATTATATAAATATAATTATTTTCGTGAATGGGTTATCCGATCGACATACAGCCATCACATTTACTAATTAACCTAATTTACTAATTTCGTAGTCTTTTTAATTACACTATTTTTTTTGAAAATATTATAAACACACAATATTTTTATTACTTTGAAAATTAATAAGTTTCTCTATTTGAGATGAAATGATAAAACTCAACATTGCTTTATCTGGTCAAATAAAATTACAATTAGTTTAAAAATAAGTCATAATGAACATTATCAACGAGATGTGCATGATGATTAAATACATTCAAAACGTAAAAATTATAACTTGTTAATTTCAGTACTATAATAATTAGTTTCATTTCGATATTATCGAAAATTTACTATGTTTTTAACAATGTTTAAAAATAATAATAATAACACTTTATTGCACTTTTACAATTGGACTATACATTTGACTTACACCGTATATATAAGATTAATGTGCAAAGGCGGCCTTATCGCTAAGAGCGATCTCTTACAGGCAACCGACAATACAGGATATGTAGAACACAAACGCAGAACGATGCAAAAAGCATTGTATTACTTATAATAATAAAATATAATATCTTCTACAAACATATACCTAACTACTTACTATGTATACATTATATTATTTTCACAGGAATTGCTCTTCTAGAAGGCGGAAACTCAATAATACAGCACAGTATATTTACTAAATTACAAAATGGTGAAATATCTCAAGCATTTTTAAAGGTAAACCCTACTCTTATATCATTTTTAGGGAAAAAAATTAAATACATAAACGTATAATATAATATAAATCACATTTTTAACATTTTTAAAAAATTATTTGAGACTTAGAAAAAAAGGCTTTTTTTTAAACTTACAAATATTTAAACCTTTTGGAAACAATAACTTTTTAATAACATAAATAAAATGTAACAAGCGTGTAAGAATAACAACGTAGCTTAATGAGAAAGTATTACTCTGTGGTTAAACAGCTTAGGCGGTTTTCAAGAGATGAGATTTGCTATATTCAAATACCTAATTTTCTACAAAACTAAATAGGCTAATCAGATAATATATTTTTACGATGAACTCCCATAATACTTTTAAATATTAAACATATTTCAGGTATTCTACGACAAAATGCGTGAAGCTCAACAGGAGATAAGATCGCTAGCAGTCAGTAGTACCAGCGCCGCAACTGATAAGCGTTCTTCCTCCGCTGACAAACAGAAACCTACTGCTGATGGTCAGTAGCCTGTTTCAAATATCACTATTGGATCTTATATTAATCTATATATATAAAATCGAAAGGTCACTCACTCATCACGAAACCTCAGAAACTACATGTGCTGGGAATCTCAAATTTTGCATAGGAGTTACTTATAGGACGTAGGTGCTCGCTAAGACGGGAATTTGTAATATTCGACTTCTAAGGGGTTGTTTTTGGGGTTGAAAATTTGTATGAAACTTCGTTACTACAAATGCTAGGAGTCTCAAATTTTGCACGGACGTCACTTATAGGACGTAGGTACTCATGGAGGTAGAAATTAATAATAACGTAGTTTACGCAGGCGAAGCCGCGGTGGGACCGCTAGTATTATATATTATATTGTTGTTAACGATAAATAAAATAATAATATGTAAAATAAAATTTTACACATTTTTTATATCTACACAAAATGAGATTAAATAGATTGATTAGATTTATATTATACACATTAAAAAAAATCTAGTTTAATACTTGTTCATTGGCAAACCGGACTGTAATTTGTAACAGATTTTATGACGAAAACACGTAGACTGTAACAACCCATTGGGCAAATTCTCAAAAGAGACAAAAATTCGTTTGTATTTTCTACTATATGACATAAAATAAAGAACGATTTTGTGTTTTATTCACTTTCACACCCTCATTTCAATAAAATGTACCAGTACATAAAAATAAAAAACACATTTAGCAGGATTACACTAAATAGACGATATCTCCTTTTCGCACTCCATTTTTTGCGTAACGGAGTAAGCTAAGAGATAAGATTTCAAACCCAAGCTAAGAGGAAACGTTGCTTACATAATAATAAAATCTTTATTTCCTAAAAGAAAGTAACTACAGAGACAACAAGAGGGTTTGAGACTACATTGGTATGTAAAGTCTCAAAACACATCTTCCTCCGCTTCTTGCCCGTATGTTATACACTTTTTTTATTAGCTTCACGTACCGTTTCAATTATTAGCTTCTGTATTGCTCAAATAGCAAAGTAGGTAGAGGGAACCTAGGAACCTAGTGTCCCAGACACTTCGTTCCCCATATTCGACTGAATTCTGGAGATATTACGTGTTGAGTGGCGGAATTCAACGCCGCACTTTACCCCAACGATTGAACCCCCAGAGTGTCCCCAGTGAGTCCCCACAGAGTGAAGAAATATTAAATATTTCATTTCCTCAAATCCCAATAGAACATTCACACTGTAAGTGCGTGGCCACAAAAATTGAGTTTTTTTATTTAGGTAAGCCGGTAGCAGTAGGCCCTATGGTGGTGGGTGAGGACATGGACGATGAGGTGACAAGCGCGTGCGGGTCCGCCGTGCACGCTTATTCAGACATACACACCATGTCCCATGGTATTTATATTTTTCTTAGGTTTACACTTTAGGCAGAGGGAAGTTAGTGATAAATCACTTCGTTCCCCACGCAGCGCCAAGTTAACAGATCAATATAATCATATAACTATATTTATTTTTATTTTTTATGCAGATTTATACGATATATAATCTGTTAATCACAACGTCACACTTTGTTTATACGACTACATAAAAATATATAATTAATTTCCTTCAAATAAAATTTGAAGACATTTCCATCCTACACAGAAGCAAAATCATCAATGTTTTATATATGTTTAAAACAAAAATATCTGTTTTTCTTTATTTTTTAAAGAAACTGTATGGAACTAATCCAGTCCCGCGTATCATCTCTTTTTTTATTATATTCTCAACAGGCACGACAGTACTAGAAGAAATAATGGCGGAGAAAAAGCGTGAATCAGGCAACGCTGACGTGCTTCCAGCGAAAGTGGCGGTTATGAAGCCCATACTACGATTCCTACAGCTGCTATGCGAAAACCACAACCCTGATCTACAGGTTATTTACATTTCTTTTTTTCTATGTGTACTTACATTGTAAGCTGAAGAAAAGGGTGTATGATCGCGCTAATCTCAGGAATGATTTGAATTAAAGAAAAGGTTTTTGTGTTTGATGGTCAAGGAAGGATATAGGACTATATAACATTTTTATTATTATCTTTGTACCTGCGATCAGAGATACATCAGACACTCAATGTGTCATATATTCTTATATCCGCAGGTAAGCCTTGACCTATTATTAAATTTACCTTCACCTATTATTA
The DNA here is from genome assembly GCA_016802625.1 of Heliconius numata. Lineage (NCBI taxonomy): Eukaryota > Metazoa > Arthropoda > Insecta > Lepidoptera > Nymphalidae > Heliconius > Heliconius numata. The sequence continues at coordinate 1,230,086 of JAEBDU010000010.1, read as the reverse complement.
AATTTAATTCATATAAAAATATATATTTTATCTATAAGTTTTAAATATCACCTCACCATACCCTATAGTTACGTCATTACATCTAAACAATCTTTGTACGTATATATTTTGTAACGTATATATTTTCCAGAACCTACTCCGCAATCAAAACAACAAATCCAATTACAACTTAGTGTCAGAAACCCTGATGTTCCTCGACTGTATCTGCGGGTCCACCACAGGCGGACTCGGCTTGCTCGGTCTCTACATCAATGAAGGGAACGTGACTCTCATTAATCAGACTCTGGAGACACTTACTGAGTATTGTCAGGGTAATAAAACAATTTATTATTTAAATGTGAATGTGCGTGTTGTCTTTTTCCTTTATACCACACCTACCATCACTTTAAAAAGTAATGTTGAATTTCGTATCTTCATATTTTCATTATCACTTCAAATATAATCTTATACCAGTACATACAAAACAAATATTAAGTAATATTTATTATATTCCACCTAGGTCCCTGTCACGACAACCAAAACTGTATAGCGACACACGAGAGCAACGGTCTCGACATCATAACCGCGTTGATCCTGAACGACATCAACCCCCTCGGCAAGACGCGCATGGACCTCGTCCTCGAGCTGAAGAACAACGCCTCCAAGCTCCTGCTCGCTATAATGGAGTCCAGGAACGACTCGGAAAACAACGCTGAGAGGATTCTGTACAATATGAATCCTAAGCAGCTGGTGCGTTTTTATACTTTACACTGTAGCAGGGTAGGTAGAAGAAACCTTGTGGCACTGCCCATTTTTCGGGACATTGCGTGTTGGTTTGCGGAACACAGCGTCAGGTTTTGTTTACCAGTGCGGGAAAATGAAAATAACTTGGGGGAAAGTGGAGATTGAACCCCCAAGCGTCGCGCTTATAGTCAAATACTACTGCTGCGCCACATACTACTGCGCTATGACGATCAAGCTTTTTTTTATTGTTTATTAAAAGAAAAAAATAAATGTCATGACCCCGTTATCTATTTTAAATTATTTATTAAATGGTTAAACTTTATGTTGCGCTATTTTATCAAATGGATGGAAGAGCAAATACTTTCTCGATTGAGAGTCAAACTTGCAGATTTCAATTAAAGTAACATGATAAAGCGCGGCGTTAATTTTTTTTATTTATACGCATACTATACATACAGATACATATACTACTAATATATTTATAAAAAATGTATATTCTCTTTGTTTTCTAGGTAGATGTTGCATGCTCCGCCTTCCACCAAGAGAACTCTATGGATGCAGATTCCGATTCAGAAGACGACTCGCCTGTTCAGGGCGTGTCGCCGAAGGAAGTAAGTTCTTAAATTTATTAGTTTTTTGGCATATCTAGAATATTCGAGGTTTGATTTTTTCCTTTTTTAGCTTCACACTGTATCCTGTACATAGCAAACGGAGGGAAACTGGGAACCAAACAAATAAACGCAAACAACGTCAAGAAACTTCGGCTCCCCACTTGCTGCTGATTTTTTGAGGAATTGCTCACAGAGAGGCGTTATCAGAGCAAGGAAATGAAAATATTCAGTATTTCATTCCTCTAAGTAGGAATTGAACCCACAACAGTGGTGTTTACAGTCTCCTGTGCTGCTCCTTTTTTAAAAAAGAAAGATATTGTTATAATACTTATTTAAAAGCGAAACAAATTTGATAGGAAGGAGAATATTTTTTAAATATTGTATTTAACGTGCGTAAAAGAAAAGATTTGATGAGGGTTAATATAGAGGAGTCTTAAAATGTGACCTAACCTAAAAAATAAAAAGATATTTTTTAAATAAACTAGTAACAATAAACGTTTGTGTGATGGTGCAGGTGGGCCACAACATCTACATCCTGTGCCACCAGCTGGCGGCGCACAACAAGGAGCTGGCGGCGTTGGTGCGCGCCTCGCCCGCCGGGCCCGCCGCGCCCGCGCTGCAGTACTACCGCACGCACACCGCACAGATTGAGGTACTTCCACTACGCACTTATACTAGAGACGGACGGGCACGTGTATGGAGTCAGTTGAGCTGACAGAACAGTGTTTTGTCTCCAGATAGTCCGCACGGATCGCAGCATGGAACAGATAGTGTTCCCGATCCCGGAGATCTGCGAGTACCTGCCGGCGGACAGCAAGCACCGTGTGCTGCAGAGCGCCGAGCGCGACGACCAAGGCAGCAAGGTGGCAGACTTCTTCGCACGCCTCGACAACCTCTTCCACGAGATGAAGTGGCAGAAGAAACTAAGAGGTACCATTTAGTCTTACGACGACACTCATACTTCTGTATAGTGTCATTAACATGATCAATTCTTGGTAGGAAAACTTATAACTTATAGTGTACTATCTACACTATAATATTTTTTACTATATTTATATTATTCAGAAAAAAAAGCAAGTGCAAAACTTTTTCAATTATATTTATATATAACCAATGTTAGCTATATAAGAAACTCGTAGAGCGTATGTAGATATATTTTAAATATATGTAGATATAAACTAAAAGTTAGTTAAAGTTTCATAATAACAGATATGAAAACAAAAAGAATAATGAAAACTAAATGAACATTTCAGACTTATGAAGAAAAATAATGCACTGCATTTGCAAATTTGCTGTAAGTGAAGGTCAAAAAAATCGTTAATATTTTCATGCTGTAATTTGTTATTTCAGGCCAACCATTTTTATTCTGGGTGTCGTCCTACATGTCGCTGTGGAGTAATATATTGTTCAACTTCGCCGTTTTGATCAACGTTATCGTTGCTTTCTTTTATCCTTTTCAAGAAGAAAATCCAAGTAAGTCCATTTTTTTGTAAGATACTTATATTTAAATATATAAATCAGCGTCACGTTCCATCCCGCCTACAGCAAGAACGACAGGGGGAACTTAGTGTTGAGTTAAGTGGCGGAACTCATCGCCGCGCTTAGTAATGCTCCTACAACACAACCACTGTAATCAAAATCCTTAGCACCACCATTACTTACCCCCCACTCTCTACATCCAGAGCTAGGCCAACACCTGTCATTGGTGGTGTGGCTGGCGTCGGGAGCGGCGGGCGCGCTGGTGACGTGGCTGCCGCGAGGTTCCGGCGCCCGCGCGTTACTAGCCAGCGCCATTGTGAGACTTATATTTTCAGCCGGCCCCGAGCCTACGCTGTGGACCCTTGGGATGCTTACTGTGAGTTTTGGTTTATTTGATTACAATATTAATAAAAATTTGTCGGTTTAAGTAAGATCGAACTCATTGGATCCCTCTTCGATGATCCAACACCATTGTGATAAATTATTCATAATGCTTATAATACCTTACATAGCTTGGTTTGACGTACTAATAATATATGAGATATATGAATTAAAAAATAAGATACATAATTTATGAATTGAAACAGCATCTCAAGATTAGTTTCAGAAATGAGCATAGGATTTGTTTCTCTGATTTCAACTTTCTAAATTGTTTTTTTATAAATATTTTATACGTTTGTTTATTTATACGTTAACTCTTTATATATATAATTCAATCATTCTTTCATTATTCTATCTTACACTACCAATAGTACAGTAGTACAGTGGTTAACGAGTCGTAATCCTAACTTCGCTGTAGATTGATTCACGGATTTTTTTTAGGTTTTCTGTTACTTCTGATTAATCCTTCGCAGATAGTAGTAAAAGGCATCCATCTGGTGAGCATAATGGGCAACCAAGGCACGCTGTCCAAGTCGACGCGTAACGTGATCACGGATCCCGAGCTGCTCTACCACGGCGTCTACCTCGCGTTCTGCTTCCTGGGCATATGCTGTCATCCGTTCTTCTTCTCTGTTCTGGTGAAGAATTTTTTTTTACCTTTATTTAGTTTTCACGCTGCATCCTGCATAAATCAGAGTAGACAGATGGAACCTCGTGTTATGAAAGTCAGTTGCCTATGCATAACACTGGAAGGTGGTTGATGGAACCCTGGACCATAAGATTTGTCTTAACGTATGGCTTAAATTGTCTGAGCACTTGGACGATTTCCAAAAGGCGCGGGTTCAAATTCCCGCCCCCTATTTAAAAATTTTTATATGTTTTCTGAAAAGTATTTCTCTTTCCTAAATGTGGATTAACACTTTAAAAGTATAAAAAATGTGTTCTTAGGTTTTTTTTTTCAATATATATATATTTTTTTGATTATTAGCTACTGGACATAGTGTACCGCGAAGAGACGCTGCTGAACGTGATGCGATCAGTGACCCGCAACGGGCGGTCCATCCTGCTGACGGCCGTACTGGCGCTGGTGCTGGTCTACATGTTCTCCATCGTAGGCTACATGTTCTTCCGGGACCACTTCCTCGTCAACGTCGACCGGTTGGACGGTCAGTACTCACCTCTCAGTATGGGACTGCGATGGCTATAGGTTTGATACTTCACTCGGAGAAGTGAAATATTTTAAGTATTTCACTATGGTATGGTCCTGCGATTCAACATGGAATATTTCAATTAAGGGCGGAAAGTGGTAATTAGATGGTTTTGGTTTCACTCTTCTCTGCATAATATCAAAAATAGAAAAGTTAATAATTTGATAACATTATTTATTAATTAATCGTTAGTTGTACCAAGAATCAAACAAAACACCGTCAAATAAACTTTTCTTTACGCACAGATGATGACGACCCCCGTTTCGAATGGTCAGAATGCACTGAGGGGACTTGCGAAGCACCTTCGACCCCTGGGGCCCCACTATCGAGCAAGTACTCCCGCCCACAACGTTTCGTGTCCGTCGGCGGAGCCCTACGGGAGAGATCCTGCGACTCCTTAATAATGTGCATCGTGACAACATTGAACCAGGGGTTAAGGAATGGCGGCGGCATTGGTGATATACTGCGTGCTCCGGCTAGTTTTGTTAGTATGACACATTTTATTTTATACTAGTGACCTTCTTGCGGTTTCGCCCGCGTTTATATATTTGGAATAGAGACTCCATTGTTCCATATTCCTGCAGGAGCCGTTATTTGTGGCGCGCGTAGTGTACGACCTGCTGTTCTTCTTCGTGGTCATCATCATCGTGCTGAACCTCATCTTCGGTGTCATCATCGACACCTTCGCGGACCTCCGTAGCGAAAAACAACAAAAAGAACTTATATTGAAGAACACATGTTTTATATGTGGTATGTTTTTTTAGCTTAGCTAACAGGATGGACTTAGTGTACAGACACCCCGTTCCCCCGCACTCAATTAAAACGAAGTAATGAAATTAATTCATTCACTTGAGTGATGATTGAATCTACACTAATGATCTGTTCTTGTTTGAATTTTATATGGTTTTTTTTTAAAGTATGACATAATAGTATGTGAGCTTTCCCAGTGAGAAATCAATACATAATAATATCAATAGTAATAATAATATATGGTTGTTGTAAAAACAGTCATTGTGTACAGGGTTGAACAGGTCAGCCTTCGACAACAAGACGGTCTCGTTCGAGGAGCACATCAAGAGCGAGCACAATATGTGGCACTACCTGTACTTCATGGTGCTAGTGCGCGTCAAGGACCCCACTGAGTTCACCGGCCCCGAGAGCTACGTGCACTCCATGATTAAAGTAAACCTAGTGTTAAAATACAATACTCTCTATGCACCGACTAATTTTAAATATATTGCGTATTGTGGAACTATACGCCACGTTTAGCATATCAAAACGAGGAAATGAAAATAATTTGTTCTCCAAGTGGAGATCGAACCCACGATGGTATTTATTTAAATTTACTTACATTACTTTCTAAAAAGAAATAAATTTATTTATTTCTTTTTAGAAAGTAGTATTAAATTAGTATCCATTGTTCTCTATTTTTGAGTATTAGGTAATGGATCTTAATGTGACACTTTACCTAATATAAAATATACAGTTAAAAAGTACAAAATTTGTTTTGTTTGATATTTTCATATCATAAATTATGAATAATTTTAGTAAGTTGATGGTATCTTGCTCTCTCTCAGATGAAAAGGCTTAAAGTTCAGAAAAAACTTGTGACCTCCAATTTTTCTACGGAAGCCTCGGTGGGCGATCCCCACTCGCGCTTGTTCATTTTTTTTTTTCATAATTTTTATAGTGTTTTTGTCATAGCTACTTTAAATGAAATCACAGTTTTTACCACTCTATAAAAGCTTAATACAATTAAAACAAAAGAGATTTTGATAAAAAAGTGTTTTTTTTTAAAATAAATAATAAAATTATTATTGTAAAATAGTCGTTCAAAGTTGTTTAACGTTTAGCAGTACTTTGGTACTGGTAAGTTTTTACGTTTTTGTTATCTATTCGTAACAGCCACCACATGTAATTCAATATGGATAAATATCGTGAAATGAAAAAAATTGTATGTACGTGCAGAGCAATAACCTGGAGTGGTTCCCGCGGCTGCGCGCGTTGTCACTGGTTGGTGGCGGCGAGGGCGAGGGCGGCGAGCTGGAACTGCGCAACCTGCAGGCGCAGCTCGAGCGCGCGCAGGCCTCCGTGCGCGCGCTCACTGACCTGCTTACCGACCTGCGCGACCAGGTACACCACCACCACCATCTCCTATGGTTTTAAATAAAAAAAATATACAGTTCACGCTGTATCCCGCATACAGCAGGGTATGTAGAGGGAACCTAGTGTTAAGACACTTCGTTCCCCACTTTCCGCCGAATTTTTCAAACGAGCAAAGAAATAAAATATTAGGAAATAATAATTAATCCTCTCGAGGACGGGACGGCATGGTCGTGTTACGGTCACAACCTTGTGCCCCTGTGCCACGCCCTGTAGCTTTAGGTGTACATATTAAATTTATTATTATATACTACACGATTAATCAAAGTTCCTCAAGATAAGATGATTATTATCCCTTAACAAAGAGAATAAGATAATTCCTGACTTTAGAAGCTCAAAACGTGTATATATTATAGCCATTATTTGAAAGAGTACTTCTTATACTCTACTGTAAATGTAATATTGTTAATCATATGAAGTATAACAAAAAATATGCATAAATTGTTATTATTTCATTCCAGATGACAGAACAACGTAAACAGAAACAACGTATTGGCTTGCTCAACTCAACTTCGGCGTATCTACAGAACCTGCAAATGAACTTGCCGCCATAAGCGACACACACGGACAGACACACAGTCAGACACACGACGCAATACACTTTTATATTTATAAAATATATGTATAAAGATAATTAGTTATTTTTCCAAAATTTGGACTCTATTGACCTTATAAGAAGGATCAATGTTGAGTGCAAAGATTATTGAATTTTGTATAAGAAATAGTCCTTTCGTGTGTCTGCTGCCTTTCCAACCGAACCTCTGAGTATCGCACAACATTATGTAATCATTTATTTATATATAAAAACTGTTTAAAAGACACATAAGACGTAACACTGCGGTCGTAATATTCTAAATTAGATAAAAAATATAAACGTTATTTAAAAGAATTAAAATAAAATCCCTATACAGTAGAATTTTTCTATTAATCGATATATACGTAGTAATTCATACTATACAATTGTATAGAATGTTAGATATTGTTAGTTTTGATCGCAGCGACGTCGGAATCTCCTGCAATGACAAATAAACATATACAGCATCACTCAGAAACGGCAATTATCATTTATTGACATTAAAATGTATTAAAAAATTGTCGTCTCTAAGTGCAACTGATAGACTAATATTATTAGGAAAATTATTATCTATGCATTGATCATAGACAGCCAATTGGAAGCAATATTTTAGGTAAGTTTTTTAGCCAATATGACTTTATAGTACAACATAAACATTGACAAATTTCTTCAATGTTGATATAATTAATTACTAGTAAAACTGAAGACCTATCTTGATCTGATATTTTAAAATATTTAGTGTTTTGGTTTTCAAATATATTTAAAAGATGGTAAACGTTTTAACAAAAGAATCTAATAACTGTCGCAGTAAATATTTATCGGTACGGCCAAAGAGCATGTTGATGGAACTTTATTTACTCTTCTAGAACTTTCTTCTTGGTCTTTTCTGACATTTCTTTTTTTTTCTGATTACATTGTTTCTTTGATTAACACTAAGACATTAGTGAAATTTTATTTTGAATTTGAAGTTATACGTTTTTAATTTATATATAGTTAATGACTTCGAGGCTCCGTTTAAATAAAATTTCTAATGTGCAATATGAGATATAGCTCAAAAACCGTTACCTACTTAGTTAGAATATAGGCCCGTATTTATAAACCACCGCTTTGAAAGATATGTAATCTATGTAAGAACACGGCATCTTAAGATCGAACTCAAAGTTGAGAGTGGTTTATAAATACGGGACTTAGACGTTTATTATTGTATATAATATATATATTTAGATATATTGTCTTAAAAAGATCTGGCTACCTGCGATATATCGCGTGTTAATAATAAATAACTTTGTTTTATATTGCGTTTTGGGAAAATTTTACATCTCGGTTAAGTTTTTATATTTTAACTGTAAGTAACAAATGACGTCACTATGTCTCTATAGATGAGTCGTATTTATTAGACCTACCCTCAATTGTTGACGCCTTTCAATTAACGTTAGAATGGGTTATAGTAACTAGATATATTTGGTTTTATTATTTTTTATATATTTTAAGTGTGTTTTAATGTTTTAGGCTACAATTTGATGTGACTTGTCACATTTACATATACAGTGCCATGTGAAAGCCACAGCCCCACTGTTGACACTATACATACAAAATGAAATAAACAAACTTATACACTCTGTTGTCACTTTAATTATATATATATTTTTGTATTACAAGTGTTTTTTATACTGATATAAGTTTAAATTATGTTTTAGTTGACTAGTTTTAAATACAGTTAATACAGTTGTACTTAATGAAACGTCTCACATCTATGAGAGCCATTCATAGATAACATTCCTTTGGCACTTATTTTTCTTAAAATTACATTAAAAAAATGTTTTATTTTATATAAAATTTTATACCCAACTTTACCTATAATGTATTGTGAAAAATATTTTTTTTATTCAAGTATACGATTTAAAAGTATCTTTAAATAAGGGCTACTTTGAACTTTTGCTACTTTCGTACAGTTCATCATATCTTTGATCATTTAATTTTTAACAGTTTTTAACATATATTTAATATTAAAAATTTTATAAATACAAGTACTATTGCATACATTCCTAACGCAACTGTCATTAGATCTGTTCGGAATCTTTGATCTTCTCTAGTAGTGATAAAGTTTTGTATGTTAGTTCGTTTGTTGTGATGGCTGCGATGTTTTGTTTACGAAATATAAAATATGGCACAATATTTATTTGATTTATCTCCCATCCTATCAAATATTTTTTACTACAATGATTATTATCTACAGAATTCGTATAGTAGCTATAAAAGAATCTAGATAATCAAGTTTATTTGTATAGATAATGTTCATATGTATAAAACGATACAAATTGGCAAGATACTCACACCTCAGTTTAATTTTAAATAAATAACATTCAGGTTTTTTTGCCTAATACATTTACTTAATTTAAATTTAATAATACATTTCACTAATTATTCTATAATTAAGTTCCAATAAATTTTATTGAAAGTAAATTTTGTATGACTGATACATTTGAAATTATGATTCTTATCATAAGATAACTTACCGGCATTAGGATTGGTTATAGATATCGAATGACAATTAGATAAAGGGGAAACATTTTCCGAAGTCCTCTTCTCCTTTGTGTGTTTTCCATTCAACGTGACACTGGCGAAGTGATTAGTGCTGAATTGGCACGCTCGGAACGCCATAAATAAAGAGCATAACATAACACTTTCCGAAGAGATTTCCAGCAGACAGCATGTTACGAACGACAATACTTCTTGTATTTATTGGTAAGTTGGACTCGTTTTTAAAAAATATTATTTATTTCTTTTATATTTTTAATTTGAATCACATTAAAATTATATCAAAACTAATGAATATATACTAATATAGTGTCTCATCACATCCGACAAAAAGTTGTGAGAGAATAAAAGAACGTGGTTAAGTTGAGAATTTAATCCCTGTTTGTGTTTTTTATTTAACGTCATAGCCATATTTTTTGAATGCGGACGATAAATCTTATATATAGTAGTGGATCCAAATAAAAATGTTTTGACATTATTTCGTGGTAGAATGCTATGTACTTCCCATCGCGTAGGTAAGTAGCTACCCGTTGCTCTCACACACAGTTTTCAAGTGCTTCACTGCATAGTCGAGTCGAGTCGAATACTAACTCATATTCTAATTATATACAGTGTGTAATTCGATCGACGGACCAACAGTGGCCTATGGGTAGTGAACCTCAGTACGATAGGTACATTTGATCCAGTGAATTTTACTTATTTAAGTAAATTTTAACTAAAACTTTCAGTGGCTTTAGCAATTAATTTCAAAAATTGGTAATTGTGTAGAAAAATCTCCAAGTTTCACAAGACTAGCTCAATTACATCATATTAAAAAATGTACTTAAGTCATGATACAGTAAAAAATATTCTCGTTAAGATAATTGACTACCAGGACTACCTTTAAAACAATGTTTAAACATTCGAAAAAGAAACAAACACATAGGGGAATTGTGCTCAAGATGGCATACTATGATAAGATGACACACTACCAATATTGATAGAACTATTAGCGCTAAGTGCGATCTTGTGACGTTTTAGAGAGTGTCCGTAGATGCAGCTAGTGCTTAAATTCAGTATGGCTGACAGTGAATGCAGATGGACAAGTAATTCATGTTTTCGTTATTTTCAATGGTAACAAATTTTTCTTTCGCTTTTGCTTGATGGTGAAAAGACATATAAGATAAAGATTTTCTATTTGAACTAATTATAAATGTAAAATAGGATTATTATATGACACAACTAACGCTAAAAGCGCATCCTAATCTATAACCTTTTGTCACAACAGTTAAAATTAAATTCATATATTTATTGGGTAAGATGACATACAAAACGTGAGTATAAGATGGCATACTATCTTACCCTTATAAATAGAATCGATGTATTTTTTTTTGCTTTACCTACTAAATGCCTGGCAATTACAAACGAATATATATTGGTCACAAGAAGACATGGATAAAGCTGCTAGAGCAAGGGCATTCAATAGCCGCAAGTGACGAAGCTTATTTCCCTTTTCGAAAAGGAAGTGACTGATAACGGAATCCAACCTCATAAAATTTGCAACATATATGAATCTGGCCTTAATACTGTTTAAAAGCCCCCCAGCAAAGAAGAAACTATTTATTTGTGAACTATGCTCGACAAATAATGATGGCGTTTTTATGCTACATACTAAGTATGTCATTTTACCCTGTAGATATGTCGTCTTACACTGGTCGATTTAAGTGCGATTTTTGTTTGTTTTTATAATGTTTGAAAGATGATTGTTTTGAAACTAAAATAATTTCGTTGATTATGAAATATATAATAGTATACGCAATATGCTGTTCTCAGATGACTTTATTTATTTGAAATATTTGTCTTCGAACAAAAAGTATGTCATCTTAAGCACAATTCCCCTATGTTATATCAATATCTCTACATATAATTCAGAGAAAGTGGAAAACGTTAAAATTTTAAATATGAAAAAAAATTTAGAAGACCTATGTATGAGAAACGTCGATAAGTGAAATATATGTGATAACCGAGTGCTACTTATTGGACTGGTCCTAATTGTAATATCTCCATGACATATTTTGCTGAGACGGCGTCGCATGAAAAAGATAAGAAAACCGAAATGTCAAATGTGCAGTTTAGAACTTACCAGGACCAAGACCACTTATGTATGTATACGTGCCTACAATATAAATTGATGATAGTGCTAGATAAAGCGCACGCGACAATGGTTACGAACCTCGAAATCAAAAAGTTGATTATTTTCTTGCAATTATCGATCACGCATTTTTCGCATCATTTTGTATCATAAATTGCAGTCATTAATAAATATAAATTTACAACTGAAAGTTTAAGTCTGTTACTATCGTTTTTAGTCAGAAATTTCAAAAGTTACCCCCCAAGCGCCCCCCGCGTCAGGTCTAAAAGTTAGTCTAAAAGTAATATAAATAAAAATACAATAAGTGTATCTACATATACGTAAACTACAAGTACATTTAAAACAAATTTTAATAAGAAGATATATTTTATTGTTATTGTTAAACAGTTAAATATACTTATCTAGTAACTTATTGTTTTTTAGATACCTTTCTACTTCCTCAATTTTATTAGACACCTATATAATATGCAATAATCAAACATACCTATATCTAAAGAAAAACCCGTTATCGAGCGAGCTATGAATAATACTTGCGAAAAAGTTACTAACAGATTACAGAATTGTAAATGGGGATAATATAATTCTAAAAGGCAAAACTACAAAATTACTTACTACAAAATTGTTATTGAAAACGGAGTGTTTTAGCACTACGTTTCCAGGTTCCCTCTACCTATTCTGTTATGTACGGAATACACTGTGAAGCTAAAAACATAACAACAATCTTCTTTTAGCGGCCCAGGCGCATCACACTTTGCAGTTACCAGCACAAGCTGCTCAGGATGCCGCCACACGCATCATTGGAGGCCACCCTACCACAGTGGAAAAATATCCCTTTTTAGTGCAAGTGAGATATACTTAATCAGCATTAAAAATCAAATAATTAATATATATGTTTAATTACGCGTAGGTGTAATCCCTTATAAGCAGGGGTGGTGTCTCGACTATATTCTCACAAAATTTAAAAATTATTTTACCATTGATATGTTTATTAGTTGTACATGTCTTTTTATTATTTGCTACTGCAAACGCGACGGTTAAAGGTTCAATTCCTACTTTAAAATATGTGAAATATATAGATATATATTTCCATCTCCTCATAACGAGGGAAAGTGCAATGTTGGATTCCATCACTCAACATGCACCTCAAAAATCCGGTGGCAAGTGGGCAAGAGTGTCGTAACACTATATTACCAGATTTATGCGGGATACAGCGTGAAGCAAAAAAGGCTAATATATTATTTAATGAAATGTTCTCAGGTCTTGTATGTGGGTCAACTTAATTGCGGAGGAACGCTCATCAGTGAGAGACATGTACTGAGCGCAGCGCATTGTTTCGTTACACAGTAAGATGCACTTTTCTTCTACTTCTCTTGCATATAACATCAGTTCTACTGTCTTCCGTTTAAAAAAAATATACCAAAAAGTTCAATTTTAACTAGATAGTTAATACTTATTTATATGTCTATAATATATTGTTGTGCAATTTATAGGAATATTTCAACCATACAATGTAACATGAATTTTGTGGACTCTTTTGCAAATGTACACAACCTTTTCAGTTACTGATCCACTTTTTCTGTTTGCAGAGAGGGTCAACTTGTGAGCCCTGCACTCTTTGCGGTACGAGCTGGAGCGACATATCTGAACTCAGGTGGGACTATAGATATATATCTACATATATATAAGTTCTTCCAGTTAGGTTAGGTTCTGCTCATAGTAAATATTTAAAAAAGAATAAGAATAGAGCAAGCGAATAAGCTCTAAACGCGACGGTTTCAACTTGAGAAATGATATATTTAATATTGTCATTTTCTAGCTACTGGTAACAAAGCAAACCACGGCACCGCTTATTGAATGACAGCGGAGTGTCTTAACACTAGGTTCCCAGGTTTCCTCTGCCTTCCACGAAACGCACGGGATACGCCGTGAAGCTAACAACAAAGAAAGAAACAATAAAGCCATCGTGGTGACTCAAATCGTGATCTGAAGACAGAGCAATGTCCTATTCCGCTTCTCATACATAATTATCTTGCCTTTAGGGGGTGAAGTGTGGTAAACGAAGTATTTTACACTGGGTTCTCTCTATCTACTTTTCTATATAAATCATGCAACATATAAGTAACTGCAAAATAAAACATAGATAAAAATTGCATTTCAGGTGGGTCGTTACACCTGGTATCAGAGATAGTGGTGCACCCGCAGTACGTGTCGCCGTACCACGACATCGCCGTGGTGGTGCTGACCACGCCGGTGCAGTGGTCCGGCAGCGTGGCGAGGGCGCACGTGGCGGCGTCCGGCTCACGGATAGCTGTCAACACATCTCTTATAGCGGTGGGCTGGGGAAAGACTAGCGTGAGTTACGGATACTGTGTTCTCGGAAGTTAACTGAGGTGTCCAACTGCCTCTCTTACTCACTAATTATTCACTAAAATTATTATTAATAATTCTAAATTTAATTTCAATATTTAATACTTCAATCAATACTTGCTATGCTATGATTATAATATGAAGGATTCACGATCCTACTATTAAAAATATCTACCTCATCCCAGCATTGCTGGTGCGTAGCATTGATAAATTGAATTGAACTAATTACAGACATCAGACGTGTCGGAGGTGCTGAACGAGGTGGAGGTGCTGAAGGTGGATCACACCACGTGCAGATTGAACTATCAATATCTTGGGGAAATTCTTGGGAAAGAATATCCTATCACTGATCAAATGATCTGCGCAGGCTGGCTTAATGTTGGAGGTGTGTTTTTTATATTATTTATAGGCAATAGTTTTTTAACTTTACGCTTTATCCTACACAAAGCCGGGTAGGGTAACCTGGTTTCCGCCGAACCTTGGAGGCATTGCTTGTTAAATGGCGGAATTCAACTCGTTCCTAGAGCGAGAGATTGAAAATATTAAATATTCCGTTTCCTCGAGTGAGAATCGAACCTACAGTCTGTCACATTTTCTGTTGCACGCCTGTGCCCCTGCGCCACGACGGCGTGTATTTTCATCGTGAAAATGGACCCTGCACCGACATATACCTATTCATAACAAATTTTAGTTAGTTTTTTATTAGGAACCTTTGATTAAATTTTCACTACACAATTTACAATCAGTAATAAAAATATTCGAAAAAAATATGTATTGATTTTTAGTCAAGTAAATTCTATTTAGTTTTGTAGTCTATTTTCTTCTTATTACATGAAACGTTATGTTATTATAAAACGTTAGGTAAAGACGTGTGCCAGGGGGACAGTGGCGGCCCGCTGCTGATAGGCGACCTGGTGGTGGGGGTCACCTCGTGGGGCTACAGCTGCGCACAACCTAGCTTCCCCGGAGTTTATACTAGAGTCGGTGAATACACTACCTGGATTAACAACACGGTAAATGATTGTTTTAAAATGTACTTACATACATATATACTGTATAGATACAATTCAAACATTCATACCTACTTATACCTAATAATACCTAATTGCAGCGTTTGACTGTAGGCGTGACGGTAGTGAAATCGATTCCCACTCGAAAGAATAATTATGTTCATTTCCTTACTCTAGTAGAGAGCTCTCTCTGCTCTGCCACTCAACGCGATATATCGCTAAAATTGGGCGAAAGCAGGAAATGGACTTTCATAAATGAGGCTAGGCTTTAGTGCTATTTTTTTATAAATATACTCTTAAGTAGAACGTGTAATCATTAATATTAATCACAGTCGTGGAATATTTGTATTTTAAATATATATTTTTTACTCTGGTTTGTTTTAACAATGTCTAAACTAGAATCCAGATGAGACAACTATTTAATACAACACAATGTTATATGGGCGAATGAGGGTTTATTTTCTATTTTCTTTCTTTTATTTCACGTTCATATTTTTATAAATATTTAATTTTTGTTTCATTTGTATCAGGTGTCAAGCGTATCGTTCGTAAGACTGAACGCAGGTGCCACGCTTCACTTCCACGTTGTGTTACTACTTTCTACAATCTGTATATTGGTAAATGCTTTTCTTAACGCGTCGTATATTATTTGATATATTAATATATACACCAGACGTCAGTCGTGGCGCAGGAACACTGCCTGCTCTGCGTACCCTGTTGGTGCGGGATACAGCGTGAAGGAAAAAAATAAACTTTTTGTTTAACACTTCCACAGGTCTGTTATTTCTCTCATCAATAAAAAAATTGTCTTTATTATATATTTTTGTTCTAAGTACATAATATTGTTATTAGGTAAATTATATTTTGATATTACATATAATTTCCCTCTTAATTAAAGTTTTGTATTAATTTAACCGTTGTTAAAACCTCTTTTGGAATTTTATAAATATACATTAAATACAGTTTTTGTCTTATATTTATTTACAGATCTGTTGAAACTTTCTATTGGAAAGTTCCAATTTAAACAAAAAGACCACACGGAGAGAGGACCTTGGACCTAGGACCACTTCTCTTAATTATTATTATTTTTACATTGTTTATTTAAATTTTATCATTCAAAATTAATTCTCATTAAATAAGTCCACTGTCTTATATTTTGTTTTATTTATATTCTGTTTTGAATTGTACTATAATTATAAATATTTTACAAATTTATTAAATAATCAAAATATTTTCCATTTTTACACTTAATGTTGTATATTTATTAAAAGCATATAAAATAAGCTTACAAATTATATAGGCTTCAAAAATACATATATATTTTATAATTAACTCTTATACTATATATGTTATCCGCAATCGGTATTATTCCCGATTGCTAAGGAAGGGTTATGTTTTCGCGCGTATCTTATATGTATGAATGTATGTATGTAATATTCTTTATTACCTCATATCTCCAGAACCGCTGAATGGATATTTGAGGTATCGTTAGAGTCGTTTTAGCAGCCCAAGTGTTCTTACATAGGTGACGTTAAAAAAATAATCATGGCGGCTGTAAGACGCCATGATTATTTTGATTATTGAGCATAGTGATTTTTTTTTTAATTTTGAATACCATATGGGTATCAAATACAAGAGCTCAATTCGAGGAATTCAATAAGGTATATCATGATTATCATTACCATAATTAATCCTAATAAATGAGTGATAAAAAAACAAAAACGTATTAAGTATTATTTAAGTTTACGTAAAAAGTATTATTTAAGTGTTTATTTACTTCGAGTAATATAAAAAATTGACGTTGGTTAAGTTTTAATGAAATAATTATATTATCATTAGTCCAAAATAAAACTGCATTCTCTAGATATCACATATGAATATTTATTTAAGATAGATATATGTTACACGTATAATAAATATAAGGTACAAGGTGATTCGCTACACACGTCATGATGGTCGCACCGCCAGCACCACCACCTGCCGGTACAGCGCTGCAAACAAAAAATACGGTAAACTGGTTATCTGCAAAGTCGATTTACGGACGAATATTTCTTGAGCAGTGAAACAATGTTCGTATACGTATGTGATGGTTCTGAGTTTATTTCCCACTTAGTGGCATTATAACATCAAATATATTTTTAAACAGTATACACGCATACCTTTGTCGGTGAGAGCCTCATCGACGAACAGCTCGCCGACGAGCTCCGCCGCCACCACCTCGCGCTCGTGGCGGGGCACAGCGCCGGGTGCGGGCGCGGCGCTCCACCTCGCGAGCTCTGCGCTCACCGCTACGCGCAGCGGGCTCGCAGCGGCGCTCGGCCGGTAGCGGCTTTCCACGAAGCGAGTGAACCCGTCGTCCAGCGCCAGCGTACGGTCGAGCACGGTGCACGTGAGCGCGCGCGCCGGGTCTATTATGAGATAGCTGCCGTCTTCCGTGTCCACGGCGGCTGGAGACATGAGGCGGGCGGGGGGGCTAGCGGCGGGGGGTGGGGGCGCGGGATCTACGATGACGTGCCGCTTGCCAGCGAGCGCGTCCTCCAGCACGTAACACCGCGAACGCGCGCGGTCTGTCAGCACGTACGTATCGGTGTCGGCCAGCTCCGCGTCCCCCGCATCCCCTACGTCCCCCACGTCCCCCAAGTCGGCTTGCGGCGCGTCCCCCGTCTCCTCGCACAGGGAGGTGTTGTCGCAGGAGAGCTCGTCGAGCGCACTCTCGCCACCGAATTGAGTTTGAGAAAGATCGATTTTGTCTTTTCCTGAAATATATTCAAATCAACGAATATTTACAATTTACAAACTTACATTATGATTGTATATTTTTTTCTAAATAATAATAAATTAATGGATTGTCACAAAATTTTTATATATAAGTTTAATTTTAGAAGGGACACTTGACATATATGTTACCATGCGCGGCGGCGTCGGGCAGCAGGCGGCACAGCGCGTAGGAGCGCAGGGGGGCGGCGCGCGCTACCTGGAACGCGCCCACGCCCACCACGCCCACTACACCGCCGACGCCTGCACCCTCTTTCTCTATAAATATATTTTTTTAGCTTCACGCTGTATCCTGCACGTAGCAAAGTGTGAGGGAACGAGCAGTCGCACGCACGTGCTCCTGCGCCACGACTGACGTCCAACTATAAATATACAATGCACTATTTGTTTTTATATTCAACATGTTTTGAACATTTAAATTGAGGGCGTCGTGGCGTAGAATTTCACTGTCTAACAACTGCGCTGCTTGCGGTTCTCATCCTACTAGGCGCTTCTCCCGTGTATCATTTTAAATTTGAATTTCATTTCTATTTCTTCACTCGGGTGAACAGACAAAGCGCGACGTAAAGTAACGGTTACTAGTTTAGAAATTTGGGTGATACGTGGGAAATGCATTTTCTACCCTGCTACATAGGTAAAATATTTATATTTAAACGACTACTCTATTACATGACAAACTTTTATTTTTGATATTTCTATACAATAATAAATCAAAGTAAAAAAAAATATACCTTGGAATGTGCCGCCAGCGGCGTCACTAATATCGGCGACATGTTCGCCATACGCGTCCTGCAAACACACAGTGTATTACGATCAATCAACGAGTCATCAAAACGGGGGATGTTATAATATCACATCTGAATGCAGATGTTAGGAGAATACTAAGAATACTCTCTTTCGATTACTATAATTAAAGGCGGTGTCTCCCCTCTAGGTTCGCTCTGCTTTCTATGAAATATTATTTATAAAATGAAAGGCAAAAAAAATATTTAAAGCCAAAACAGAACAGCATTAACGTCTCTAATAACTAAGTTATATAATCCATGTCGACCTAACATATACTATTTATAAGAAACCTTTACACGTAAATACGTCGTGATAACATGAAATAGTACTGTTTTTTGATTCAATATTTTTTAAAATAATAATTTCTAAAATATTTCTTTCATTTTAACTAACCTTAGGCGGATGTTTAAAATGCAAGCTAATTTTGCTAAGCTCATGGTCGAGGTGTGCAAGGCGCGCCGCGTGCGAGCCCTCGCCCTCAATGCCTTCGCCCTCAGCGCCTTCGCTCTCTGCGTTAACAGTGGCCTCTACTGCTGCGCCCGTTGGAGGTACGGCCTCAGTACTGTCCACACCCTCCCGCTACAATTACATATTAATATGTGACAAATATGTATATCAGTAAATTGGAAAAATCTCCATACAACAAGATAAATAATTTGCAATAAGTGCATAAAAATTCTGACTTAGCTTGATAACAATGTATAGCTTAGGAGTCAGAGCTCTTAGATTGTTATGAAAAGAATATATAATTGTAATTTTAGGCCTTAAACTTTAAGTAGGTTTCGATGCGAGAATTAAAACTAGTTTATGAACTTTATACTTATTACAGATAATATACTTATTGAATATTCAGTAATCAGCTAAATATCACTTATTCGTTGTTGCAAAGCCCTATAGGGAATATTTATATTTTCCCAAAACTGGAATTGAAACAATGACTAATGTAACTTGAAGCTGGATGGAGCTGAGTGGCACAACCGTGTAACGCACAAGACGCGACACTTATGGGTTCGATTCCCTCTCGGAGGAAAGAAGTGATCAATATTTTCATTTTTTTGCTCTGGTAACAAGGCAAAGCGCGGTATTAAGTTACCACTCAATACAATATGACTCGAGGGACGGTGCGTGACGAATAGAGTGTCTTAACGTTAGGTTCCCTCTGCCTTCCCCTCTATGCAGGATACAGCGTAAAGCAGAAAAAATAAAAAGATAAAGGTAACCTGTCGCACGCTGGCGGCAGCGGGTGGCGGCGCACGGGCGGTGCGGGCGCGTTGCGTGGGGGACAGCGCGGGGCTGCGCTCCAGCGGAGACTGCGGCGACTGCGGGGACTGCGGGCCCTGATTACGTATTACTTCATCATTTACTTTTTTTAGGTGTTTACCGCATTTGTTAGAGTATGGAAATGTTCGTCCGTTCCCCGCGCACCGCCCAATTTTAGAGACATTGCATGATGAGGGGCGTAACTCACACCGTACCGTGCTTTAAATTGTTACCAGTCCTGACAAGTATAAGAGTCAAATAATGACAAAATTCATGTGACGTAATTTATGACTCCTAATGGCCTAATTGAATAAACATTTTTAAACTTTTATTTAATAAGTTAAAAAAAAATGTTGCTTTAGCATGAAGCCAGAAGGAACCGGGGAAACTAGTGTAAAGACACTTCATTCCCATCAAGACACATTCTTTCTGCCGAATTCCGAAGGCATTGCATGTTAAGGCGGAACTCATCACCGAAACACCAAAAATAATATTTTAATTTCTATATATCTTACACTATTAGATATGGATGCCAGTTTGTTGTGTAATGTCATCATGTACTCGTTGTACGACTGGTTCTTGTTCGGCGTGCTCGGCTGCGATGATCCCGTAGAGTTCACATTTGTCATGCCTAGAAAGAAAAACAAAAAACCAACATTAATAACCTATATTAATACTCTTATTTCTTTATCAAGCATATATAAGCCAAGCATCTGACTGTAAACGCTTCATTTGGGGGTTCAAAAGACAAAACACGACGTTGAGATCCGCCACTCAACCCGCCATGTCTCTAAAATTGGAAGATGAGTGGAGGACGAAATATCTTAACATTAGCTATAGAAAAATATAACTGTTTTTTTTTTCTGCTTTTAAATAAGATAGCTATTGTAAACTAACCAATCTCCATATCCACGGCTCTCCTCGCCAAGGCATTATGTACAGCCCTCTGCGCCACTATATTCCCAAGGTTCTGCCCCATCAGGGAGAGGTTCTGACCGCCCAGACCCAAATTCTGACCGCCCATGAGATTCTGACCGCCTAAACCTAAATTCTGACTTGTTAAACCTAAAAAAACATATGGTGATGATTTATTAAAAATTAATACTGCTAAAAGTATGATATAAAATAAATAATTGTTAAAAAAGTACCTAATACATTTAAGAGAGAATATCATAAAAATGTTTACGAATGTAAAAAAAAATAAAGTAGCTTAAATCTCTAACATTTAAATCAACGTATAAGTTTTGTTGACACAGAATATTATATGCAAACAAATAATATAGAGAAATACAGTGTGATTACGAAAATCATTTTTCATGAATTAATAGAGATTGCAGATTCATAGTAACAAGACTCACCTAAGTTCTGCCCCAAATTCTGACCCATCAGGTTCTGATTGAGCCCCAAGTTTTGCCCCGCCAGGCCAATGTTTTGTGGTATAGCGAGGCCAGCGGCCTGCAACGGCGCACCCAAGCCCAAGCCCAGGCCGAACTGAGACATCGGCTGGTGGACTGATGTCTGAAGGGCTTGTTGCTGGACTGAATAAAAAAAAAGTTTATTAGCGATAAAAAAAATGAACAAAAAAATCCTGTACAGTTAACATAAAATTGAGCATTATAAAATGTTCAACTTTTTTTAATATATATAATGTTTTTGAGAGTGATTATTATAATTTATATAAGAATGTGAAATTATGGATGAGGAAGCACGGTTGTAGGTGTTTAAATTTAAATACTAAGTAATAACATCATTATTGTTCAAACTACATAAAAGAAGTAATAATTTGTGCGAAGCGAGCAGGAATTGGGGATCAAAGCTAGTAAGAGGGGTGTAACTCCCTAGTTATATAAACAGTGCAAAACAATATGTTTACTAATTTAACTTAAATTCAGAATTTTAAATTATTTAAATTGAAATATTTTATAATTTTATTTATTTGCAAAGGGGCAAAGGGCGGCATTAAGTTCCACCACTCAACACGTAATGCCTTCAGAATTTGACGGAATATGAAGAACAAAATTAACTTAAAGATAATGGAGTATCTTAACACTACCCTGTGTCCTTCTGCCTACCCTGCTATGAACAGGATACATCATAAAGCTAATAAAAATTAAAAAGCAAAATAAAAAATATTAATTAAGAGTGTCAAACATTAGTAACATTTACCTATAAGATCGTTAGCGGTGGCCAGCATGGGCGGGTAGTAGCGCGGCGGCGAGTACGGCAGCCGAGACATACCTGCGTTGTTAGTTACACACATACATACACAAGACGAATGTTTTACATTTTTATTATTAATATTATAATTTGCATACGTTAGTTTTAAATTGCACAACTAAAGAAATTAGTTGAGTAAAATTTTACCCAGTTACTTGAAATTGGAACGAGACTCGAACCCGCTACTTTGTATCAAACTCATTAATTATCATTTAGTTAATAACAATTATATGACTCTAGCATAACCAATAAAGGAAAATCATGCTTAGCATATATAAATAAATATATAAATTAATTATTCATACAATTTGTAGAAAAGAAGAAAAATTTATTTAAGATATTATTTTATAACATAAAATACAAAGCACTACTAATAGTCAAATATTTCATTTGAAATACATATTACACGAGAAGAAGTTTTGAGTAAATTTAAAATAATAATTAGTAAATTTAAAAGTTACTTATTAAAATTTAAGTATATAATACAGTAATCTATATATATAAAATCGAAAGGTCACTCACTCATCACGAAATCTCAGAAACTACAAGTGCTAGGAATCTCAAAGTTTGCATAGGAGTTACTTATAGGACGTAGGTGCTCGCTAAGACGGGAATTTGCAATATTCGACTTCTAAGGGGGTGTTTTTGGGGTCGAAAGTTCGTATGAAACTTCGTTACTACAAATGCTAGGAGTCTCAAATTTTGCATAGACGTCACTAGGGCGTAGCCATGGAGACAGAAATTAATAATAACATAATTCACGCGGTGAAACCGCGAGCGGGCCGCTAGTATGTAATATGCATTATGAAATGTTATTCACACATTTAAATTAATTATATGTTCCAATTGGACTACGAGTATTGCAATATTTTTCTTATACAATTACTATAAATCGCTATAACTAGAGACCGATTATACGCATTTGCGTATATTTAGGTTATGCTCAGCGATAATAGCATATTTTTTTTGAGGTCTAGTTATTTTGCATATTATTTTTTGTTTATTTTGGGATCTATGTTTATGTAACCGTATATCGACTAACCGTAAACCCCAGGTTGGGGGTTAGCGAGCAGGTTGCCGTGTAACCCGAGCTCTGGTTGCGGGAACTGAGGCGCGTTGAGAAGTCCAAGCAGATTGGGCCCGGAGAGATTCTGTTGTTGACTGCAATTGTAAGTGGTGTTGAATTTATTAACAATGTTGTTGTTTTTATGAAATTGTAATTGTGTGTGTATGCAAAGCCTGTACTTATTATATTACCGTAAATTACTATACCTTGTGACATATTATACTAATATTTCTACTCTATTATATCCATAGTAATACAGATTTAATCTTATTAAAGAAGTTGTAACTGTTATTTATTTATAATAATTTAATAAAACTCACTTAATGATATTCTGTTTTAGCAGCATCCTCTGAATATTTTCAGCATTGGCCAGTGTATCGCTGACCCCTGGGTTCGGAGTCAATGTCGCCTGGGTCAGCTGTAACCTACTCAGCGCAATGGTGTCAGCCAGGGGTGGTACCGGCCCTAATCCCATGTTCAACCCCAAATCGGTCCCAACCCCCATTGGGGTTCCCACTTGACTCAACCCTAATAAAGGAGTATCGGTTGCTATTTGCAAGGGAGTTGTTAAATTTGTTTGCATCGCGCCGTTCAACAAAGGATGGTTAATTGTGTTCTGGAATGCAATAGTGTGTGGGATTGTGGACTGTAAGTTTGTAGACTGTAAGTTTACGGGCATAGAGACTGTTATCGGTTGGGCGGAAGTGAGTGGCATGGGCATGGTGGTATGGTCAATCATCTGTTTTAATTCCACTGGTCTGTGGTCCGTTACCGTTTGAGGGGTATGAGATAATTGGGAGGGTAGTTGGTACTGATGTGTAGGGATAATTTTTTCTTGCGGAATGGCTTGAGTTACTTGGCTTATTACAGGTTCCGGCATGGATACAACAGCTTCAGTAGTTTGAAGTACAGGTGTAGGTTCCGATTCGGGCAAGCCATTTACTTGAGGAGTATCTTTAGGAAGTTCTTTGGGCGCATCGGTTTTAGGAGGTTCAATCGCTTTTTCCGCTTCAGCAAAATTTGATTTTTCCTCAGCAACATTTTCGTTTTTATCTACTACTGGACTGACTACAAATCTTGATATTTTTCGAGTCGGCTTCTGCGACTTCTTGTCTCCATTCGACTCGATGCTCCCAGATCGATCCGGTACCGAACCTCCATCGGATTGATTAGAACCTAATAACAAAAAAAATGTTCGACAATTTTGGTTTTATCTATCTGATCAATATGGCCACAAAACCGTGGCCAAGAAACAAAATACAATTATCTATAGACATACCAGTCGTGGCGCAGAGGCACAAATTAGTACTAAAGCATCTTTAGGGCTTTGCAGTTCTGAATGGCAAAAAATATATGCTATTGTAGATCTCAATGAAATCTTTTAACATATATTTGTTTAAATGTTATGTAATCAGCAATTTGTCATATAGTCAATTTATGAAAAACATCAACTTTAAAATAACGTTGGTATTATGAAAAACAAATTATTTTGGTTCAATATTGTGTATAATCAACATAATAAGAATCGCACTTGGCCACTTTTTATATGACACAGTTTCTCACCTATAGACGACGCAGTACTGATCTTCCTGGCCAGGGTGTCAACAGGTGTGGGGGCGGCGGGGAGCGCGGGCGGCTCCGGCTCGTCCGCCAGCTCAGCGAGCGCGATGCTGTCCTGCGAAGCGGTGGGCGTGGTGCACTCCGAGTTGTCCTGGTTGGAATCTGTGAGGTTGTCGTCACGCTCGGTCGTCTCTGAGTCGTAGTCCGTCTGGGGAATCAAATTAATAGCCTAAGAGTGAAAAATATTTTAGTTTAAGATAAAAAATTAAAACAGACTTTAAAAGACTTTAACAGATTTTAAAAATAAAACACTTCCTTCCTTGACCAAAATCTTGTGGAAATTTTTTTATGTTAAACACATTGACACGTTTAATATAAAATTCTCATTAGGATAATAAAATGGTATTATATGCCTAATATGATATAATAAAGAATAATATAGTAAATTATTTAACCTTATCAATATTAAGTCGTAATCGTTCAGCAGGGTGCGCGAGTGGCGCGCGGGGTTCCCGCAACTGCCGGACGATGTCACCTATCAATTCTGTGAACGCGCTGCTCTGCCATTCGGGGAGTAAATTGTTTGCCACCTGGCAAACAAAGATATATTAAAATCTATATAAAAAATCCAAAAACAATTTTATTACCCTGTGAGAGTTTTTAAAGGGCCTGGCATCCATAATTTTTGCAAGTCATTCCTTTAATGGTATAAATAATGAAATCCTAATGCTAACTATGGTTAAAAAATTAAAACAAGCGCGAATCGAGCTCGCTCCTCGAGGGTTCCGTACAAAAATTGGAGGTCTCGAACTTTTTCTAAAATTCAGGCTTAGCTTAGCCAGAGCCTTTTCATCTGATACCTCACTTGAACGCACTCACTTGAACACGCGTTTTTTGCTATATAAACGGTCATATCTTTTTTTTAAAGTAAATGTAGAAATATTTTTTTTTCAGGAAATCATGGGGGCCGTATATCTATCTATATGGTCTGAATTTCAACTCGAGAGCATTTCTGAAACAAAGGCTCTTGACAGACAGACAGACAGACGGACAACAAAGTGATCTTATATTGGTTCCTTTTTTCTTTAAAAGATGGAGAACCCTAAAAATACTAAGTTTATTTATCAACCTATTTTACGGATTTAATCCACCCTAAACTTTAATATTCCTTACATTTAGAATCCATCCTTTCACTTAGAATTTCAATGTCGTCGAGATGAAAGAAACATAAACGAGAGAGAGAGAGAGATAAAAGAAACTACTTTTTTCTCGAAACAACCAGAAAATGAAGAAAATAAAACGTGATCCTCTATGAACAAAAACATATAAACAAAGAACATTACTTTTAATAACAATAAAAGATATAACTTACAAAATTATTGGCCAATTCCTCGGGATTGACATCAGGAACGTGAAACTTGAATGTAACAGTCTTAGACTTAGACTCCAACTGGCACTCTACCACGGTACTGTCATCGCTGACAGAGAGAACGGTGAGTCGTGGGAATTTCTCCTTTTCGCGGGAACGCTTTTTGGACCCGCGGGATTTCTTTTCAGCAGTTATGGGTGATGGTACCGCTGTGCTGGCTGGTGGACACATTTAACAATAAAAAGTAGAAAAAACTATACTGGAATCCATACATTATTATTTTACTTTTTATAGTTTAATGTATAAAATTTTCTGAAACTACTCTTCCACAAAAATCTTGCTCCTGTAAAAAATATCTAACAAATAACTCTGATCAAATGTATTATTTTAAGTAGTATATAGCAATGTAGGCCATACCATATTAAATTATAAATAATATATTTTTTAAATTACACATAAATTTATGCAATGGAACTTACCATCCTGCTGAGTTTCCGCTTGTTTTTCTTCAACGGAACTTAATTCCGGTTGTCTCATCACTTCCGGATGGGTCGCGCCTGACGGGAACTCCGTCATTGGCGTATGGAACTGCTCTTTCTGAGTGCCATTGGGCATGTAACCCTCGTCGGACTGAATGCTGAGCTGCTGAGGAACTGTCTCCGAGGCCTGGCTAGACGGAGGTTTCACTTCTTCAGATAACGATGCCGCCGTGGTCACTGGAACGGAAGCAAGTAAACTTTCCTGCTGGTACTGTGTCATTGGAATCTGCGGAGGCAATGAAGTAGGGACAGAAGAGGGCATCGAGGTCTCCACGGGCTTATAAGCATTTTGCATTTGGACAGGTTGATTCTGGTACATTTGCAGAGGATTGGCAGTGTAATGCTGCACCGGTGTGCCTTCATGACTAGATATCTGCCTCTCGTTCTGTTGCACCATGTTGAAGTTCTGAGTCATCATACTATGAGGGAGGGATTGGCCTTGCATTTGGTGAACTTGCTGCGGCTGGTACGCTTGCTCCTCAGACGATTGTTTCTGAATCTGCTGTTGATGTTGTTGTTGCTGATGTTGTTGTTGCTGATGTTGTTGTGGTTGCTGTTGTTGTTGTGGCTGCTGGTGTTGTTGTTGTGGCTGCTGGTGTTGTTGTTGTTGTGGCTGCTGGTGTTGTTGTTGCTGCGACTGTTGTTGCTGTTCTGTGTACTGATTTTGAAATTGTATTGGGCCTTGATCCATCGACATTTGTGGCTGTAATGAAGCTTTCTGTTGATATTGGTCGGAGACGAGAGGTTGTTGATCGTGCACGTCAACTGAACTTATTTGGCTTTGCTCAGAACCTTGACGCGTGTATATGGGGCGCTGGGCCCGCAGCATTTCCTCAACTTTCTGCTGTTGTTGCCCCATTAGCTGTTGCTTCTGCGTCAGTAACGCCAAATTTTGTTGATCTATTAAATTCTGTTGAGTCTGCAATTGCAACTCCTGCTGCGCTAAAAACTGTTGATGCTGCAAATTTCTAATGTGTTGCGGAGAGAGCGTTTGACCAGGTATTTGTAATTGTTGTTGGTTGATGAGCTGTTGTTGTAGAACAAGTTGTTGTTGAGCCAACATTTGCTTTTGCATATTAAGTTGTTGCTGCGCCTGAGCCATCTGTTGCTGGGCATGTGCTACTTGTTGTTGCTGGACTAGTATCTGAGGATCTACGGCTGCGGTTAATATATTGGGTTGAATATATTGTTGATTATGTTGAAACGCTAATCCTTGACTAGTTTGCTGCTGCATATGAACATTTAACATTTTTTGTTGTAATTCTTGTTCTTGTTGCACAGTCTGTTGAATTTCAGTATTCTGGTCAGTTTGTTGAGTTACAATTTGTTGTTGCATTTGCTGCTGTTGTAGTTGCTGTTGCTGTTGAAGATGTTGTTGCTGTTGTTGTTGCTGCTGCTGCTGCTGCTGTTGCTGTATCTGTTGCTGTTGCAATTGTTCAGATTCTGAATCTTTTCTCGCCTGTATAGTATCTGGTCTATGGATTATCTGGGCTAGGATATTTTGTAAGTTTTGAAGAGATGGGTCCAAAACTTGTCCTGTTACGAGATTCGTTTGGGGTCCAGATATAATATTCTCCGTGGCCGTCATCTGCTCCTCCAATTGCTTCTGGTGAATAGCCGCCGCCTGGTGCGCGATAATGTTCTGCTGTTGTTGAATAATCTGCTGTTGTAATACCTGATTCTGATTATTAATTTCGTTGGCCACCAGCTGTTGATTTAATAAGTTCGATTGTAATGGAGTTTGCTGCTGTTCCAATATCCCTTGCTGTGTTTGTTGCTCCATAAGTACTTGATTAGTGACAGTTTGCTCTAACATTTGTTGATTAAGGAGGTTCTGTTCCATCATCACTTGTTGGTGCTGTTTGAGGTTCTGCTCGAGTAGTTGCTGCTGCTGGAGAAGGTGCTGGTCGGGAGTTAGCGAGGGGGATATTCGGGCTTGCATCAGGTTGTGCTGGAACAGCTGCATCGCAGCATTTTCCTCGTTCGTGAGGTGTTGCTGGAACTGGTGCTGGAGCAGCTGTTGCTGTGCTTGTAATAGCTGCGACTGTTGATCTAGTCTAAACAAATAGAATTATTTTTGTAAATTTGTTTCTAAAAATTAACTTTTAGATTAGTTTATACGAAAACAATTTTGAAAGTAAGCAGCTGGTATGCTTTGATATTATTTTAAAAATCCATGCCATCACATTATTTGCTATGTCAAACTTACTGAACAGCTGCCAATGTTGGCTGCGAACCCACTCCATTGAGAAGTCCAGTCTTCATTTGATCTACAGGCCCTTGTTGGTTTTGGATCATTTTGACCTAAATATTTATAAAACACGTGACTATAGACATTAAGAGAAAGAAGTGAAAAATCCCTACATTCTCCATCTTTATTGACATGTGAGTAACAATGGCTTAGCAGGATTAATCTCAGCCGACGATATGTCAAAACTATGAAAATAAAATTACTTATTTCAGTCACTGACTCTTTATTATAGTTGGTATAAGCCACTATTTGCAAGTTTTTAATAACAACACAAGCTGTTTTCACGAGGTTTGAGAAAAAAATATACCTGTCTCAGTTGTTGTTCTAGGAGCAACTGTTGCTGCCGATTTTGTTCGTTAATCAGCTCCTGGTTGAAAAGCATCTGCGCTTTTTTCTCACTCCTTTCACTATAATTAAGAGAGTCATAATGATTACTAATATTTTTAATAACTTTCAATGTAGAAAACATACTTTAAAATATTTTTTAATATATTTTGGCAGTCCTTGCATTATTATACATGCCGGGACGGCCGACGATACGACGAAAATATTTATATTGTCGTCGTATTACACATGCGGGCAGAGTTTCAGGCCAATCATGTAGTAATCAACGTTGTAAGATTGGCTTTCATCAATTAGTACATATCACAGGTGAAGCTAACAAAAAACAAAACACTCGTATCGTATCGTAAACATAATATTTTTTCTTTTTTATTCTCATGTGAGTTTTTTAAATATACCTGAAGATTAAAACCAAACTAGCTCTTGATTTCCTCGACATAATACAGACATAAAAAAACAAAGTTAAATGGCACATTTAACAAAAACATTTAATTCACTATTTCTAATAATTAAACAAAAATATTATTTATACTTTATAACATTAAATAAAACAAAAAGTTATGTAAACAAAAATTAAAACAGTACGACTTGGATATATATACTTGGACGACTATATTAAGTAGACAAAAGGTAAATTTCACTCCACAACGGCACGAGGCACGCGAGGTCGTGCAACTGATGGTATTTAGTATAAGAGCTGGCCGTAACCAGTTGTCATGGCGACCGGACCTTTATGATAACACCAAAATAATTCACGCAAATAAAATGCTAATGTTATACTGTCTCAAGATATTTCAGGAAATTATGAAATTTTCATTACACAACTGCAGTCCAAGAAAAAAAAATAACAAAACACGAAACTCACTGTTTAAGCTTTGTTTATGTTAAATTTATACTTTGTTATTTAAAAAAATAATAAAATTCTATAACTAATTTAAAACTATTATTTCTTTTTTATAAAAAAAAAAGAAATGGCAACTATAAGACGTTTAAAACCTAGCACATAAATAATACGATAAAAATCGAGTAAGATCGAGAAATCACAAGAAACTGACGAGTCGAGCACGCGATGCGATGTAAGACTCTGCCAATCAATACGTATTTTTACGTCAAAGATTTAACCTTATTTAAATTATGCTACACAAGTTTACGTTTAACGCTGGTACTTTAACATGTAGAAAACATATAGATATTACAACTAAACTAAGAGTAAACTAACTAAGTCGAATAGAAACTGAAATAATTACCTAAATATGTATATATTGTAAATTATGTAAGAAATTGCACTTTAAAATGTATATAACAACCACATATTCATTAGGTTTATAATTTAATAACTTAAGGATAGATAGATATACACACTGCATCGCGGTCGAAATCCGAGACACACATGGCGCACTGCACTATCGCGTCAGCGCAATTAATAACGTGCAACGAAGCATCCAAATAATTATTCAAAACATGTCGCACTTATGCAACATGTGATCGTACATGTAATTAAAACGAATTATATGTTTTTTATCAGCTTCACACTGTATCCGGCACACAGCAGAGAAGGCAGAGGGAACCTAGTGCTAAGACACTCCGTTGACTCGATACCAGAGTGAAGAAATGGAAATATGAATTTAAATAAATATTTCATTTCCACGAGTGTGGATCGAACCCAGTCGCATTTACAGCCACACTTTGCGCCACTGCACCATGACAGGCGAGATATTAGCAAAGTATACGGAGAGACTCTAGTGACACCACACTGTTTGTTGTGTTTTTTAAAGAACTCTATAATTCGTTTTTTAATAAGGAAACGTTTATTTGTGAAATAAATGTACTTTAATTAATAATTATTTTTTGGTGACTTTTTTTTTGTTATATTGAATAACATCATTATCGCACTGAAAACAAAATCTCTTTGTATTCTAATACATAAAACCATCAGCAATACGTTCGAATACGTTTTTTAGGTGCGGCCAAACAAGCTAAATGATTTAGTGTATATTTTCTATACATTGCCGATTATCGACTTCTATTGAAAGATTTAAAACTAAACAATCAATAGACGTTAATAAAAGTGAATAGATCATTGCTTCAGCTGAAATGTTTTGATTAATGGACCAATTATTAATCTGGGCGGATGTAATTATGGCAAGTATGATTTTGCGAATATACACATTATACATATGCATGCCAATATGGCCAAAATAGGATTTTAAGACTTGTTGCACATATTATTGGGTTACAACTTACACGGTGATTTTTTTTAATGTAGCAATTTTTCTAATCAGTGTTCTAACGACGTTGAAGTTTTTTTAGCTTCTCGCTATACGCCGTACATATCAGGGTAGGCAGAGGGAACATGAGAACCTGATGTGAAGGCACTCCGTTCCCATTAAGATACTTCTGTTCCCCACTTGTACATGACAAGTTTTGGTTCATTAAAAATCATTTTCCTTAATATATTTATGTCGTAAAACTTTTGAATACATCTATAGTATTTCCTTTTAGCTGTCATTTTTAACGTAACAAAAATGTCAAGAAAGTTTTATTTATTGCATTATACGTGACATTACTTTATTATTAAACATTATTAACACTTACCGATTCAAACTAATAAGCTGTGACTTGAGTAGTTTGAAGACAATCCTCGCGTCCTCCTCCATGATGAGGCCCGCCTTCGCCATGTCCTTGGCCACCTCCTCACAATCGTCATTCTCTATGTCGAACTCGAATTGGATCGCTTCGTTCTCTTTGTGAGTATATGATCTGTTTTAGAATAAGTTAATTTATAGGTTAAATTGATATTTTTTTATCTATTATCCTTCATTCCGATGTAAGCAGAGTACATAGTGTCCAGACACCCAGTTCTTAACTTTTTAATTGTTTTATACTTTATTTAGGCGTGTTTTGTGTTAACAACTGAATATAACGATCCCCAGGGAAAGTATCTTTTATCGCCATTTTGAACTACTACCAAATAGTTTTCGATTACACACACGTTTCAAAAACACATTAACAATTTTATTTATATTTGATTAAAAACACATTAAAACTATACTTCTTAGTAGTTTAAAAGAACGATAAACATATTTGTGATTTTTCGATACTCGATACTACTGCTAGGGACCATTGACAACATCAATTTTCGCAACGAAGATTTTTCAATAACTTCGTTTTGTTTAATTTTAAAAGATTTTTTATTAGCGATATTTTAAAAAATGTATACAATGGTTTACATTAAATATTTATGTATACTTTGAGAAACGTTCATTTAACATTAATTTTGCATAAAAGTTTAAATGGCAACATTAATAAAATATATTTTTGAGTAAATTAATTTCATTATTAACCATATCAAATAATAATGTATGAATCCTATACATATGAAAATAGTTTATCTTAGCTTTTTTTAAAACATATATTAAAAATTGCTTAATTAATGTATAACATATACCGTTTTTTAGGGTCTATTATTTTGAGCCGGAACTGTATCTTAGTAATGTCCGATATGGTGACGAGGTCTCGTCCGACGATCTCCAGGCGGAGGCCGATGTCTTCACCGAAGAACTCGTGGTTTAGAAGATCTTTTACTTTTGGCCTATATATTATATATTTAAATACAATTAATACGATTAATATATAAATTTAGTTTTATAAATAATTTAAGAAAACAAATTGCGCATCATAAAATTCTTAGTTATATATTTTATTTTTCTTTTAAAAAAAAATGAAATATTTTTTAAAAGTTTATCAGATAATTTATTCTAGTTTAACTTTACTGAATTTCATTATAAAATATATTTCATTTTAAAAGTATAAAAGCAATTATATTCTTTATACTACATAACTTCACTTTTGTTTTGTAGCACATTGCAGGGTAGGTTCCCTCCGAACCTGGTAACCTACTGTAACTTAATACACTATATTCCCATTAAAACACTTCCATTTCCCACTTTCCGCTGAAATCTGAGGCATTACGTGTTAAGTGGCAGAACCCACCGCCGCGCTTTACCTCTTTAACAGAGCGAGTAAATTAAAATAAATATTTCATTACCCGGAGTGGGAATGGAATCCACAGACTGTCTGGTTTACAGCCTCACGCTTGTGCATCTAAGCCACAATTGGCCTCAAGACTTGTACTAAAGAATTTTTCTAACATATATTCTGAAAATATACCTGTCGGTTTTATTTGGTTTGATGCAAGATTCAATTATGTCTTTGACTTCTGGAATTGTGACTTTTTCTAAACTTTGAGGTTTCACTCCCTGAAAAAAAAACGTTGTTAATTTTGCAAGACATTGCTATTTTTTATATTTTGGCACTAGATCTGTGTAACAAAATTTGTCGCATTCCTGAAGAAGTTTTCAGGAATGCGACACATTCTTCCCACCCAGACTTAAAGCCATATTAAATAAGCGCTGGCAATTTTAAACGAAGAGAAAGCAGAAAAAGGGCTAGTTATTTTGTTCACTACACTAGAACAATAGGTGTGACATACCGAGACGACCTTCTTGTATATCTGCGCAGGCCCGCTGCACTCGCTGTAGGGGTACTCGCCGGTGGCCATCTCCAGCATGCACATGCCGAACGCGTACACGTCTACCGACTCATCGTAGTGCTCCTCGTACATCTCCGGCGCCATGAACTCAGGGGTACCTGCACATACACCCACACAAACTTTTATTCAAAATCCATACATCCAACTTATTGGTAATCTGTGAAAATCTAATGTTCTAATAAAATTGTACAGCGTTGTATTAAAATACAATGGTCGACTGTAGTATTTTAAAATATTTAAAAGTAGACCCCTAAGAGCGCTTACATAGTTAGTCCCAAAACACTTCACACTAAGACTTAAAAACATCAAGAAATCACAAAAACACAAATAAAACAAGAATAGACAAAGGCAGGGAGGAAAGAAGAGATTTAACGCAGCGATATTTAACTCAACACGCAATACCTCTAGAATTCGGTAGAAAGTGGGGAACGGAGTATCGTATCACTAGGTTCCCTCTGCCTACCCTGCTGTGTACGGGATACAGCATGAAGATGATTTTTAACAGTACTTTGTACTACATTATTTCCCACCTGAGGTAAATTAATAATAAAAAAATTATATATATTATAAACTTAATGTTGACATACCAATAACTGACTTGGCAAAACTCCTATTCTTGAGAGTAGCGAGTCCAAGGTCACCGATCTTAACACTGCCTGTCGTGCCCGTTATGAAGATGTTGTCGCATTTCAGATCTCTGCAGATTATAAGTATAATGTGTAAAATATTGCAATATTAAAACATTTTGGTCCAATTAGGCTAGGTTTCTTCTCGTTAGCCCGATGATACAAACAAATGCCCTATTAAATTTCGTTAACCAGTGGAAAATGAAAAAAGAAAAACAAAACTTTTCAATAAACTGTGTCTACTTCACTAAATGACAGAGACCAGAAAAAAAACCAGCTTTGGAAAGAAAATATATGAAATAACTTATAAGTGAAATATTATATTAATATTATTAATTTATATATAATAATCACAAATAACAAAAAATCCATCAAGAAAACTGATAAATAAAACAAGCAATCCACTATATACCTTTATATCTTACCTATGTATAATAGGTGGTGTTCTAGAGTGGAGAAAGTTGAGGCCCTTCAGGATCTGCCGACACCACGACTTGAGGACCTTCGGGTTGATACGTTTGAATCTTCTTAGGTAGCTATGGGGAGAAAATATATTATTAATCACAATACTCGAGGCCGTAGTGGAGCAGAGGCACAAACGTGTGACTGGAATGCGGTGGTTGTTGGTATAAAAGTTAATAATAAATCACTCAGGATGTAAAGAGTGTATCTATTAAAATATATTAAAATAACTTAATATTTCATCACAGGATTCCAATATTAACCAACCACTGTGATTTACTTACGTTTTCAACGTCCCAGAAACCATCAGTTCTGTAATCAGCACAATGTTCTTCTTCTTAGCCACTGTGCCCTCCCAGTAGTTGTAGAAGCGGACGATATTGGGATGCTGGAGTTTCTTTAACATGTCCGCTTCTTCTCTAAAGCGAAGACGCTCGGTTTTATTAAGCTTTTTCTCCTGCAAAATGAGAAATAATAATATTTTTGTTTGTTGTCAAATGTGTACAATAATATAATAGAAGTATTAGACTAAATGCTAATCTACCTAGATTAAAGCATATTGTTTTTTTAGACTTCTCAAATATTAAGAGTTAATTCAATGAATTAAGAAACTTTTATTGCGTTACAAGATTTAAGTTAACTATTTTGTAAATAGCTTCCAAAGCTATAATTACACAACAGATCTTACCAGTAATTCGCACCAGGCCACGGCGACACCGGTTTGCGTGTCGAGACCATGGTACACCGTTTTGAATGAACCGCGACCCACTTCTTTGTCGTATTTGAAAAACCTGCAAACAAATCACATTATGCAGACAATGTTATATGCGAAAATTAAATGTTCTTCGTCCTTATTATATAAATATATAGTGAAAAGGTTTTTTCAAATATAAATATAACTACGGTTCCCATTTACGCCGAATTCTAGAGTTGTTGTCATTGCGTATTGAGTAGCAGAACCAACACCGCGCTTTGCATCCAACAGCAGAGCGAAGAAATGGAAATATTCAATATATTTCATTTCCAGGGGCAAAGCGCGGTGTTGAGTTCCGCTAATACGCAAATAAATACCTTTTCTAGAAAATAAATATCAACTAACTTGTATACCTATTATCATTTTTATGACAAATCAAATGCACTACAAAACTTTATCTGTTCTAAATATAAAGATATGATTCAAAGTACACCATTTTGTTTAGTACTATAGAAAAAACCGATACTATAAAAAAGCTGGTGGCTGTGACACAGTTAATCTGGAATTAACGGTAAAGTATGATGGTATAACACAATTTAAATATTAAATATATATGTTATTAATTCTTATTACTAAGAATAGAGCCACTTAAGATAGCTATCCCCTTACCTGCCACAAGGTGACACACCAATTGGTTCCTCCTCATCCTCCTTATCAATCTTCTCCTTATCTTTATCTTCCAGATTATCCAGTTTGTAATCAAACACTATACCTGAAAATTAAAACAGACACATTTGTACAAATCCATTTGGCTATGAATATATTATCTAAAATCATAATATAGTCAAAAAAAGTGATGAATAATTCAATAAATATAATTTATTATTTTGACATTTAATTTAAACTATTACAAATATCTTTTTTTACTTCACGCTGTATCCCGCATATAGCAGGGTAGACAGAGGGAACCTAGTTTTAAGACACTTTGTTCTGTCTGTGATGAGTGGTGGAACTCGAAGCCGCGCTTTGTCTTGTGTTCTCTAGTATAACCGTCACCTTACGCTGAGTACCCAACGATATCAAAATAACAAAAATATAAAATTTACCATTTTGTGGTTCTTGAGGTTGTTCCTGTCCCGCGTCAGGGGGTGGCGGGGGGATGATGGGTGCGCCTTTTTCCGTCGCCGCTGCAATTTCAATGTTCTCCTCCTGCAGTCACACTACTATTACATATCTTATCTAGCACTCCACATTTATAAGTTAGCTTACTTCTGTTTACAAAATTATGACAATTATTCTTGGAAAAAGTTGATTTATTGATGAATTGAACCCAATTTCCTACTATTCGATTCTGAGTCGATGATAAAAATTCTTTAAAGGATTACCATATAAGGACCGTGTGAATCGCCATTTTTGTGTCAGTTTGAATAATTTAAATGCAAATAACGTTTATTTATAGAATTAATATATTAATCATAGATTACAGCTTCGGATTAGGTAACAGATTAGGTTGCTGTGTGATATTAATTTAATATTTTAAAGTCCATATATATGTTTAATATTATTACACATATATATAGACTTTAAAACAGTATATTGGCAGTATATCACTAGATTTTTTTCTTGATGTACACACCATCAATATCACAATTGCGTGGTAGAATTGCTATTGTCATAGATAGTATTTATTTCACTCTAGACGTTAACGAGACATACAAATTTATATGATGTTTATACATAAACCATATTTATAAAATAATATTTACGTATAAAATTTTAAATATAAGACAATTTCTTTCTTATTATTATTTTACGTTTATTTATCTTCCGAACGTCAGCTTTGGTAGATGGTAGTAGATG
This sequence comes from Heliconius numata, assembly GCA_016802625.1. Taxonomy (NCBI): domain Eukaryota; kingdom Metazoa; phylum Arthropoda; class Insecta; order Lepidoptera; family Nymphalidae; genus Heliconius; species Heliconius numata. The sequence goes on along the minus strand of JAEBDU010000010.1, from coordinate 1,192,542 downwards.
ATAGGACTTAAAGTTTAAGATTTTAACACTTTTTGGAATGTGGATACTCTTTATCTTGACAATAGGATCTCTTTTCCTATCCGTCTACAACTTCATGGACAAAACATTAAACCTGTATTATCTTAAATAAACAAACATAATTCGTACCAGATCTTGTTCAGATATAAACGCGTCGTCTTCCAGCCTCGCCACCAGCTTGTTCCCACTATCGTCCAGCTCAGGGTCGCAGATGGCGCCCTGGCCCGAGCTACGGCGCCTGTAACCGCCGACGCTCACGCCCACGCCCACGCCCACTACTGGCTGACTTGCCTGTAAAGGTGTATTAAATTACATATCATTATAAAGATAAATATACAAAAAAGTTTTTTGACGTTACTACTATAAAATATATAAATAAGTTAAATATTTTATAATATAACTAGCGGACGCGCGCAGCTTCGCTTGCTTATTTAGGGGTGTATTTCTAATAAACCACGAAACATGTGTTCAATGAAATATTTTTAAGAGTCTAAATTTCAAATTTTATAAAAATCGGTGGCGATTTAAAGATTTTTCCATACAAACTTTCAACCCCTTATTTGCACACTTAGGGGGAAAATTCTAGAAAACGACGAAACACGTGTTCAATTAAATACTTTTAAAAATCTAAATTTCAAATTTTATAAAAATCGGTGCCGATTAAATTTTTTTTCCATACAAACTTTGAACCCCTATTTCACCCCTTTAGGGTTAAAATTTTTTAAAATCCCTTCTTAGTGGATGTCCAGATTACGAAAGTAAACATCTGTCCAAACTTCAGGTTTCTACGCACAGCGGTTACGGCTGTGCGTGTGTCTTACCTCAGTCAGTGAGGACAAGTCCTTTTATATATATAGATTAACTTTTAAATTGAAATTAGGAGACAAACAAAATATAATTTTAGACCTTTTAAATGTGTTGAACAAAAATAGCTTATAACGCCAATGATATAAGATTCAAATTATATATTAAACTTACTTAAATTTACTAAAAAAATATGTTATTTAGTATTATTTAATAGAGAAAGACAAAATCTAGCAAATACATCAGACAATTGATCAAAAATTAATGCGTAAGATAAAAGCATGAGAGCATTACGATTACTAATTTACATAACAAGATTATGAAAAAAAACCATTAAAATTATAAAACAAACATTTTTCAAAGTTAAATTCCATAGAAAATAAACATACGACACTAGTAGTGAGCGAGTTGAGCATATCGAAGGTGTTGCTCTGCTGCGTGTGTATGATGGCCAGCGCGTTGTACGGGCGCGCGCCCAGCACCGGGGTCTTCATCACGCCCACCTCGCCCCCCACCACTACCTGACCATGGGGAAAAAAGATATTAAAATTTAATCATTGTATACTTATACAATTCTGGCCTCAATTAATATCCTATATTGCTAAAATTAGTAACAGGAAAGTTGGGTTGAACACGTGATGGTTGTAGGCTCGATTTAATCAAGAGATTATTTAAAATATATTCATTTCTCTGATTCCTGTTGTCATATTTTTGTGTGATTTGCTTTACCTCTCGACTCTTATAGTATTATGTAATAAATAAAAACAGAACGGGAAAACGCTTAAGTAATTAAAAAAAGGGATGAAGTACAGCTTTTCCCAATTATAATTTTATAATAAAATTTCATACGGAAAAGCGAAATACCACAAATTGCTAAAAATACACCCAAATGTCTGAACACTGAAGGTCATTATCTAGCGCTAATGAAAAGCAATGAATAATAGTATATGCTGACTCTAGTGCCCAACATCTCTGATCAGTGGTTGATAAAGATTAACTAGAGGCCGTCGCGGCGCAGGAGGACAAGCGTGTCGCTGAAAAGCAACAGTTGTGGGTTCGATCCCGATTTGGGGGAATGGATTATTATGTGTTAATATTTTAATTTCTTCGCTCTGGTACAAAGATGAAAACGGTGGCGTTGAAGTCCACTACCTAACAGGCTATGCCATGAAGCTTTGGCAGAAAACGTTGAAGGTTCGCTTGCCTACCCCGCTTTGTACGGGATTGAACTTGAAGCTGGAAATACTAAAAAAAACAAGACTTGTCATAGAACTTGTATAAAAGTAAAGATCACGTACAATTTTGCATTTTTTCGCTAACTTATTTCATTTTCCTTATTTATTAATATTTAAGTCACAGCTTTGTTTATTAAAAACTTCTTATACGTAATACCTAGATCTTTACAGATCCTAGAAAAACAGTCCGCGACGTAGCTCCACGGTGATGCATGTAGGATATATAAAACGTAATCAACGTGTAATATAATCGTGTGCTATTTTTATCACAAGCGAGATTTAACAAGTTTATTGCCTATAAAACACTAAGTAAAAGTAGAGGAAAATCTATAAAGTATCAATATGTGTGAATGAAATGGTATTCTTACGTACTTTAAAGGTCTTTTCTTTTCCATGCACAGTCTTTTCCTTGGTGTTGAGCACTGAGGAGTCGAGGTGGTGCGCCGGCTGCGATATCTGGTGGCCGTGGCCGTGTAGACCTGATGTCATCTGCGGAATACATAAACATCTCTTTATTAATGCCCACTTGAGTACATTGGCGATTGTAATACTTCAAATATATTTCAATTTAAAGTTAGCTGGTTTTTTTTCGCTACACTCTGTGTTTTGCTGTTACCTTTTCATAAATCAAATCTAGTAAACTGTAGGAAGTATAACAAAGTATGCAGAAACAACAAAAAATGATGTACCTATTGCAATAAATATGGTAGTATTTTTAAACTCAAGACACAGAAGTATAAAGATCTATGGCTCTCATCCTCTGCTATCATATCCTGTTTACTTCTATTCCTTCAATCTGAAGATGCGAGGTCACAATCCGCGACATAAATTCGCTTGAGATTAAATTTGCCCGTGACAGGAACTCTCCAACGGGATCAATTGACAAACGCCTCTATTTATCTGACTAGTTGATTCTTTAGTAAGTGTCTTTAGTGGTGTATGTAATCTTGTATGATTACCGAAATTTTCTATTGAATATTTTTTTAATAAAATAACAATGCAGTTGTAACTAGATCTTCTACTTTACGTACTATATAACTTTATATTAAAAATAAATAGTTTTTTATACGATTGAGATTTAATATACAAAATAATACATTAAAATAAATATAAAAACAACAATAATACAACATTAGTTTTAATTTACACGCGTCAAGTGTGTAATACCTACTACATTTTTGATTCACTCTACATAAATAATTCTATAAAATCACGTATGAAATATATGTACTTAGATAAAAGAAATTCTCATGTCGTAACTTATTAATTAAAAATATATTAATATCTCATTTTGATGAGTAAACTAACATTAGTTCAAACAAAAATAAACCACATACCAAATTACCACCCAATATTTAAAAATACATACTAAATGTATGTAACATCACTGCACAACTTATGCACAATTAACAATTGTATATTTTCACAGATAAATGTAAAAAAATATTAGTTTACGTTTATAACTTTTTAATCCGTAAAATTAAAAATAATAAATAAACAAAAGCGCGCGAAAAATCAATCCTAAAAGGAGCAACGTTTGAGTGACACTGGCCCATTCATAACAAACACCGCGATAAAGGTTCAGAAACGCATAGTTTGTAAGGCCACACGCATACTGTACTAATAACCGCTCTTTTATCATTTATAAATATTAAAATATTTATAATATTTTAAAAATCGACAGTTTGCACTATTCCTATATTTTTTTTTACTTTTCCATATATTATCAATAATATTAATATTTAGTATCAATTATAAAGCTGACTCATATTGTTTACAATGTTCTGATCATTATTTACCACATAATCAGTATTTAAAATTAAAGAGACGTTTACAACTATAATATACTAGCCGGACCTGGGCGGCTTCGCCCGCTTGAACTATACGAATATTTATTAAATATGTTTATGAAATTATTTTCAGTTTAAGGGGTGAATTCTAATAAACCATGAAACACGTGTTCAATGAAATATTTTTAAGAATTTAAATTTCAAATTTTATAAAAATCTCACTTTCACGTTTCTACCATCAGTGGTTACTCAGTCAGTGGGAACATCTCCTTTTATATTAAGAATATTAAGATGTTATTTATATTCTTATTTTTTTAAATTTAATACAAGGCTTTTTTAATTTATTGCCTTTCCATTTTTTTTTAATCTGTGATTGAAATCTTTAAATAGTATGTAATTTGTAATTTTCTTATATTTGTTTCGAATCCTAAAAACTCTATCACCGACGTTTGCAAGCAGGACAACAATTTACAAAATTACCAATACAAATTTTACTTATATTTGAATTTCAAGTTGTTATATCAGTTAACGACATTATAAAATATCCTATAAAAGTATGTACATAATGTTTGTATATACCGATAAAAGTAGATAATTGGACTGCAAGACTAAAATTGTGTAAATCATGTTAATTAAAAAATCGTATAGTTTAGGAAAAGCCTAATAGATGAGACAATGCGTGATGGACAAGTGTGACGGTATGACCAAGCTTTACTCAGAAAGGATAGTGATAAGGCGTCAGAGTTATCGCACCGTGATGTAACGGCATTCCGCGCCGCTGACAGGGAAGGCCGCTTTATAATTATGTGGCGTTAACGTAATTAGGATTTATCGCCACCAATAGCATAGCACAGCCTGGATGCGAGGCCCTTAATTTGTATCATCGCACTGATAACAGGTGATAGTGTGTAGATACATGTGGTGACTCTAGACATATTAAGTATCGCAGATTTTATCTTCGACTTTGTCTAAAAATAATTGGCTTACTTTAATATCAAAATTATCAACGTCTTAAATTCGGACGGAAAGTGGAGAATGAAGCGTTTAATGCTAAGTTTTTTAGTCTACCTTTCTATGACTTGAAAACTTGAATCCAAATATGTTCCTTGTGAATATAATATACTACAACATAATACTATATCTATTTTGAGGATATATCTATCTATATCTATATTATTATCTATTTTGAGGATAAAGTCACAAAGAAACACAATTGGTTTTCCACAATTAAAACCTGTTCGAGATAAATAAACAGAAACGCAAGTGTAAATAGCAAAACGTTGGAAAAGAAAATCAAGATCGTTCGTTGAGAAACATTGATATCTAATGTACTCGTACATACATACATAATATTTTCTAAGAACAAGCGGGAGTAAATATATTAGTTATTGCGTGCGGAATACGTGACCGGCCGCAGTGTTCGACGGCGTTTACCTAAAATACTGGGAAATTTTAAATTACTAACTTGGCTGGTGGAATTACTGGAGCCATAAGTGAGACATGTTAAGTACTACACCCTAGCCTACATTTCGCCTCATTGTTTACGGTTAAAGGCATACTTAAGTCGTAAAGTCGTAAACTCCCCAAAAACAAATTAGTAATTAATGTTTTTTTCATATAATACTGTCAGCTTTTATGTACCTATAACTATTCCTATACTAACACCTAATCAACACTATAAATTAATTAATAATAAAACAAAAAAAAAAACAATTAAGAATTTTTGTAACATGTTAGGACCAGATACCATGTGCGGAGTCGAGTGCAGAGTTGCGGCCAGTCTGCGGTACTGCGGCTAGGCCTACAGCGCTGACGTAACACCCGCGAGACGCGATTGTTATTTCATAAATGAAATTGAATTAAACCCAATTCCCAGCGGTCGCAAATTGACAGGATAAAAGGTTGGAACCGTCGTAGATGGACTTGGTACACGTGTACTTGTGGCGTACGAGTATGTGTGTATATTGTGCTGCGATTGATTTATTACAATATTTTTTTTCTTTTCATCTTCATTATGCATCTAACACAACAGAAAAAGGTAGAAACGCCACGATAGCTTCATTTATAAGCAAAGTTATAATAATCTTGTTATCTATTTACATAAGATAAAGTTATAAAATAGATAAAAAAAAGATTTAGATTACTCATTCCTAGAAATAGTTCATAGTTAATAGAAACCAAGTATGAATTGCTATAGATATCCGAAATGAGCTACCGGTTTTTAACAGTTTTATAGCAATAGCGATAAGCAACTCATATATTGTATATATGAACTTACAACGACACTCGTAAACAAATAAAAGATGCATAATGATAATATACTACGAGTTAAACATATTTTACCAGGAAAAATAATATACGTTGACATACTGTAAAAGTGTCATGTTTCCAAATAAGACAATAATAATATAATAATATGAATAAATATTTAATATTTTTTATTTATAAATAAATATATAATAATCGTTGGCTGGAAGGCACCGTCAGATTTATTTTCATTACTGCGCTCCAGCAAGACAACGTGCGAAATTGACACAGGTTAAGGACGGCGGGGTGTTTGGGGGGTTAATGCTTCACTTACCAAAAATAAGATCTGAACAATTAAAAAATATATATAAGTCCAGACACCCATCCTTCCAGAAAATATCTCTAGATACGCACATGGGCATGAAGTTCCACTCCGGTCACTTACACAGAATGTATTGAATTAGGGCGGAAAGCGGAGAGCGAAGTGCCTTAACACAACATTTTCATAAACTACCTGCTTTACCTGCTGCTTAGTCATATAACACCCTACTATAATTATATGTTCTTGCTAGAGGTAAGTGTGATAATACCATTCAAACGATAAGAAAAATTTCACCTAGAGCTTACGATATTGATTTATTCGCTAACTTAAAAGGTCATTCATCGTTAAAGAAGTTCCCAAATGCTTTCACGTGCCAGAAAAATTGGACGTTACGTGTACATACAAAGTAAATGCCAAACGATGCTCGTTTCCACTACTACATGGATAATATTTGTTACCTAACTATCCGCATTGGTTTACATTATTTTTTTTGCTTACGCTGTAGCACATAGTGGTATAGGGAAAAGTAACCTGGGGACCTAGTGTTAAGACAGTCCTTTCCCATTAAGACACTTGTGTTCTCCACTTTAATTGATGTGGTTTCGATTCCCACTCGAGGAAATTAAACATTTAATTTCCTCGAGTGGGAATCGAAACCACAACCTGCCGCCCTTACATTATTTGGTGTACAAACAAACACTCAATGTTAAGTGAAGTTTGCCACAACACAAGTTAGTTACTTAGTGAAAATTGCAGTTAAATCGGTTAAGCCGTATCTGGTATTAGAATGCCCAAACGCACAGACAAACAGATAAATCGACAAAACATTACAAAATAATTGTTTTGGATTCTAATACATTAACAAATGCCCCCATTAATAGTATTTGAAATATATCTTCCATGACAGACGGCGGCCATTCAATTAATAATTTCGAAGAATAAAAAATAAATAAATGGGATACAAAGAGCTGAAAATCAAACTCAGTGGCTTGCTTTTGGTGAGGCCTATGTCCAGCAGTGGACGACGACAGGCTTGATGATGATGATGAAAAGAAAAATTGAGAATCGGAAGTACTACCGAACTTTCTTCTATTAGTTTCACAAACATTTTTACGTGCTAGGGGGGCCTATTAGTAAGTAACCAATAATATAAACATAGTGCCCAATATTACTTTGTATATAAAATAAACATGTTTAAGGTCACTATTGTAGACGACAAATTATTTGGTCAGCGGAATCGTAATTTCGTCGTATTTGCATTGTTAAGCAAATTGCTCCTGACGTAATCGATTTCGATAAATACACATCGCACTTTGTTTTAATATTATGATTGGTCTATTACTTATAAAAATCAGCTTCACACTATATACCAGGGCAGAGAGAACCTAGTGTTAAGACACTGCGTTCCCCATTTTTCCGCCGAATTTTGGAGGCATCGCGTGTCGAGTGGCGGGAATCAACGAACCACTTAGGAATGACACCAGAGTGAAGAAATGAAGATATACATTTAAATAAATATTATTACCTCGAGTGAGGATCGAACCCACAACAAGTCGCGTTTACAGTCGCATGCTTATGCACTTGCGTCACGACGGCCTCATGATTTAACTCAGTAGTTGGATTTGAACCCCCAATCACCGCCTATCGTGTTACCAAAAGCGAAAGAATTAGGAAAAAACATTATTTTGATATAAAAGCGTATAGTTGAAATGGATGGATTACCTCATAAACGTTTGAGATAGTGATAAGTGATAATGTCTTTATGTAAAGTGCTTAGTGTTTTATCTCACTGAAAACGATTTGAGTCATACGAGATAATATTAAATTTGAAATAGTAATTTATGTGCATTTTTTTAAAACAATAGGTAGTTAATTACAAATAGTATACACATCCCCTAAATAAATAATAACGCCATGATTTGGCGTTATCATACAACAGTAGCAACTATTTTATACTTTATTTTTATTTAATGATTTACAAAATACCTCAGGTGCACCCTGGATTTCTACGGTACCAAATGACATCATCTCTATTTCTCTATAACTTCTCTGAAAGTTTGTCGAACTACAACCAATAACCCTGTATTTAGAAGATTCCACTCCATTTATCTAGTATTGGCGGCCCGCCTGCGGCTTCGCCTGCGTGAACTACGTTATTATTAATTTCTGTCTCCATGAGTACCTACGTCCTATAAGTGACTCCCATGCAAAATTTGAGACTCCTAGCATTTGTAGTAAGTAGTACTAGTAACGAAGTTTCGTACAAATTATCAACTTCAAAAACAACCCCTTAGGAGTTGAATATTGTAAATTCCCTTCTTATTAAGCAAATGCGTCCTATCAGTAACGCCCATGCCAAATTAAAGACTCCTGGCACTTGTAATAACGAAATTTCATATAAACTATTAATCCCAAAAACACACGAGTTGAGTTTAGCAAGATCAAATCTTAATTAGCATCTACGTCCTAAAAAGTACCCCTGTGCAAAATTTGAAAGTCCTAGCACTTGTAGTTTCTGAGATTCGATATTCGTAGACCTTTCGATTTTATATATATAGATAATGCATTCGATATAAGCCAAACAGATAATTAAAACAATATAAAATTACTTTTGAATTTTCTTAATAACATTGAAATTTATATTAGTTCCAATAAACCTCTTTAATTTTCTATCTATAAAATTCGTATTGTCATTTACGTATCACATAATAAGTAAGCTTACATTATAAAAATATTATTTTGTATAATAAATTAAAAATGCTTATGTATGCACTAGAGTAGACGATCTCTTTAAAATAAGTCGCCATGAAGTATAAGTGCACTTGCCGAGAATCGAAGAGCACTTGACCTACCTTCTAACACTAAACAGCTAGGCCACTACAAGGTCGTATGTATCCTTCTATACTTGTCATGACACAGGGTGAGAACCAACGCTATTACAACGAGCTGGTGACCCGGAATGATCAATTAAAAACTCTCTGTAACATCTTAAGTGACCTATAATGTCAAATGGAATGTCATTATATTTTTATAATTGATTTTTTCCCGTAATGTTACTTTTGAAATTTTATAGGAACAACTAGAATAAATTAGATGTTACTATTTAAATTATTACTTTCGTTATGTACAGAAAATGAAAAGGACGAAACTACTGGACTTAAAGATGACATTTAGGATACCTAGGTAGGGTAGATAGGTAAATCTGAGAGAGGAGGAAGCACTAAGAGGTGATTTATTCGGTCTTAAAATCCTAAAAGAAAAAACAAAGTTGCGAGGTTCTTCTATTTACCGTTTTTAAAAGTAAGGAAACCCTTTGTAACAGTGACACTGTTTTAAATTTCACAGCAGGACAGAGGAATTTAAGAGTAAGAATAAGAGTTGCAAATTATCGAATCAAAGTAATGAAAATTAATTTACAATGATAGTTCTCTTCAGTGGGATTTATATCTACAGCCAACGGATAAAGCTAAATCACACATTTTATATAAAAATATAATAACAAAGAAAAGTAAATAAATAATTTAAGACTCTGTGTAGGTATTTAATGTGTATGACGTATACAACGCACATAACTACAAAACATCAAATGTAACGGATATTAATGACATTATATCAAACGTTTATCGTTGTATGGTATCTCCGAGTTTATTCTGAGCGAGAATAAAACATGTCAGACGATACGTCACAATATCTTGATCACGCCGGGCAATAACAAAGACGACTTCGAAATAAATTTACTAATATGACTTTAACTGTAGGTACACGCGATAGTTATGTGCTAGCTTCATAGTCTATGTGTGTATCTTTTTTTTGCGTGTGACAAAGTGTCAAGACACTTCATTATCCACATTCCTCTTCCCCATATCTTACAATTCGCGTGTTGAGTGGCGGAACTCGATACCGGGCTTTATCTTGTTACCAGAGCGAGGAAACAAAAATAATTTATTCCTCCGAGTGGGAACATATTCGGTTCTTTTTATCTATTTCGCGTGGTGATAAATAAACTAGTTTTTCAACCACAATTTAAATTTATAGCATTAATTAGTATATTTAAACAAACGAAGAAATTGTGATGTAACAGAAGTCAAGATCATTGATTATTTTAATACTAAACAAAATTTCAGGGCCAGAATTTACAACTACGAGTACATGCTATGTATATACGTGTACGAGTATATACTCTGCTATACAAAATGCAATTTTAACTTCGCCTTACAAAATTAAGTAAAAAGTTGAACCGGGCAAATTGTTCACTCTTATAATTAGTACGGTCGACTTTATGTTCTTTGGAAATAATTAGAAGAGCATATTTTATTTTACTTTTTCTGTAAATTATATTACTTTTTTTTTTGTATTTTTTTCATAAAAAATAGGTGAAATATAAATTATTTTGGCGCACTTTTTATTAAACGATGATATTATGTCATTTGTTAAAATTAATTCATATTATTTTGTTTAGATTAATGACGCTCATCTGGTTTGGCTAAACAAAGTAAGGCTCTGTCAACCATGCTATATCTTAAAATAAGCTCAAAATGCAGAATTTCTCGTTCAAATTAAAATATTAATAAAAATATTCTAATAGGATATATCAAGTTATTAAAACTATGATAGACGATAGCTGGCCTAGATGGCATTGAAGGTACAGCACGCAAAAACCAATAGAAGGATCACGAAACTTTAAGTTAGTTTAAGAAAGTACCATTAACTATTATTATAATATTCTGCTTGTCTGACAAAATGTACAATGTCATAGTAAAAATAGTGATAGACATACGATAGGAACGAGAAATAAAAATAAGCTTGTTACGCCAAGTTTTCGCCTCCAAACAGTTGGGTACATATAATGTATATAAAAAAAATCCGCAGAGTATTCTAAGTTTTCCACTTCCAAAAGCTTATTACACTGTACAAGAATATTTAGAGGATAAACATGTATGGAATTAATGTCTATTGAATGTCAGCCAGGATAGCTGCCAGCTAATGTAATAGTAAAATATACCATTGACTTTGAAAAGAGCAACTGTTAAGTTTCTTGCCGGCTCTTCTCAGCAGAACTACCTTCCGACCCGGTGCGGTGGTAGCTTTTTGTTGACATGTACATTGGACGATTCAAAAGTGCTTTTATAGTTTATTTGAATAAACAATATTTTGAATTATTGTTTCGTGGGACTGTATTAATATGTATAAATTGATTTCTTTATTAAAATATTTTACTAAGGTTATAATGTTTAATATTATACAAGATCTTTTTAAAAATTTTAAGCAATTACCGCGTTCTTTTTAGCGGGAGGAGAAACCATTCTGAACTCGCGTTACGCATTACTCACTCGTTACAGGACGAGGGGATACTGTACAAACATCCTTCCATTTCATTAATAAATACCAACATTATTATTCTTTTTCATTCCATTAATAAATACAAATAACTACTGGCTACCGAGGTAAATTTCGAATATGAGACTATCGCATTAAATTAAACACAACAACTGCGTCACAATAGCGTTAACGTAATTGCATTATAAATTGAAAATCTCTCACATTGCAGCACTGGTTGAATTCAACTCGCATTTCAGTACGATAATTTAATATACCACTTAGGCCGTAGTTCACAAACATGTCGCAAGTATATCTGTGACCTACAAAATCTTTGATTATAGGGTAAAATAATAAAAGGAAGTCTGCATCCTCTAATGTTTTCCTCGCATAAAACTTATAACATCCTTGTGCGCTATATTCTATTCCTATACTTTGATAAAATAATATGGTTCGTCCAGAATATAAATATTCGTGAAAAGTTTTAAATTATACACGTTTATACTACGAAATCAATGAACTAACTATGAAAGTAATCAATATTTTTAAATCACCAAGTTGTTGGTATTAGAATTTTAAAGTTTTTTTAAATGTGCTTTTGTTTAAAGAACCTGACGGCAAGAATTAGAGATAAAAACATTCGTATGTATGTAGAACATAACAGCCAATTAATTGTATTAACAATCATCAAATAACAGTATTAAAATGCATTTGCTCTTTCTTGGTTTCCTAAGCTAACATAGAGGTTTCATGTAGGCTGCAAGTCTGTCTATTAAATAATGCGGGCTTATGCGAAAGCACGATATAAGTTGTAATTAAACGTTAATGTAATAATCAACATAATATACGATCTTTAAAAGGTGTTCATGAAAAAAATAAATTTTCCTCTTTGGCTCTTTGGTTTGTGATTTCAAACTTTGATGTATAAATTTGGCCAGCATAACGTAGATTTACATCGTTTCATCGTTTTATAATTTATAGTATCTATGATAAATGACAGAATGTTACAAATAGAAATGTAAATATACTCCTAACTAATCCACTCACCTGCCCATATCGCGAGGATGCCAAATGTACATTTCTATTCTTCAAAGAGAAATCAGGCCTCTTGCCCAGCCCATAGTTGCTCTTGTTCTGGGATATGAACTTTTTGGGCCTATCCAACCTTTCTGTTGAACCTTCTGCATCTTCGTCGCGTTTGGACGTGGACGGTATTCCACGATACGCCCCCCTTGTACCCCTGATGGTCTTCTCGGGGCTTTTGTCCTGCTTCCTGGTGATTAGATTGTCTTTTCTCTGTTTGTTGCTGCGCAAAGACACATTGGACGCCATATTGTCCATAATTCTCCATCAAGCCACAAAATTAAAAACTATCACACTTCATATTCATAGTGATAACTTTATACTTTATCTCATTAATTAACAACTAACAATGATAAAATAATTGAATAAATAAATATAAGGAAATACATCACAATCTCAGGACTTTGTTAAAATCATTTCCTTTACAATAGTTTAGGATACATTGAATGGCTAGCAATATGGATATATTGATTTGTAAAGCTATTTATTAATTAAATATAAAAATAAATAAATAACTAATTCCGTCTTTTTATTCTCTCTCGTAGTGTTGGCATCCTTCCATAGCAATCGCTCATTACCTAAACTAACCAAATAATAGTTATTCTATAATATATACAGTCTTGAGGGAAATTTTGGAAAATTATTGCAGGATTTGTTTATTTAAAGATGTTATCTGAAACAAAAAAAATATTTAAATAAAGAAAAAAAATTAAATTAACAATATTAGATTAGATTTCATATCTTGTTACAAAACTACTTAATAGAATATCAAGGAAGAAGAAATACACACTTCCATTTCTTGTCACGAAAATGAAAATTATATATAGCTATCTATTAAATCAGTGACAAGATTATTTATCAATGTAAGCAACAACTGGTGATGTTTACTTGAGTAAAGATGTAATCCAGATAAATTAAGTGATAGTGATAGGAATAGTGCAGATGTTATATTTGTGAAATACTTAGAAATTTTGTGGGTTTTTTTCATCATGATATAAATAATGATCATAAAATATAGGATCTTAACAGATATTTAAATATAAATTAAGAGGCTTTCTTGATAAATATATGTTAATTAGGTTTTATAACTCATAAATAAATTGCCAATATTGAGAAGCTGATATCAAACTTTATTTGAAACATGATAAAAAGAAATTTATAATTTAAACAAAAAGTCTAATGACTGATTCATAATTGTGGGTTGAGCTTTTACAGTGTATACCTCTTGTATGAGTCAAATGAAGATTCAATACACAAAAACACATGTTGCATCGTTTATCGTCTCCGATTATGCGATTCAGCACTTGACACGTCTGTCTCCAAGAATGATTAATTCAATGATTATAAAAGGTCAACACACTACTTTCGTCACGAACGTAATAACAAAACACTAAGCGAACGACACAATTAACTTAAACTAGGTGCCGGCAAAGATATGCAATGCGAGAAAACACCAACACTGCAGCGAAGTTTATGCCTGAATCACTTAACATTTCTGGTCATTCCACTCGCATAACTTAAGGATTTATTTAAAGATGTTCTAAAATCTGCATGCATCGGCCGTTTTATTACAATACGAATGGCGCATAGCTAAATCAAGCTGAATAAATAGAGTAAAAATTGCACTGACAGTCCGTCAAGCTCACAAAGCATGTATTTTTGGACGACTCGAAACGTTTTATACCTTGGGATCCGCATCGTCATACACGTATAACTTTTTATCGACGCATAAAAGTTACATTAGCTAAAAATTGATATTCGATTCTATAAATACTTACAAATAAAAATCTGGAATCACACCATTGTTTTTTCTTCTGCACAATCAGTAAACCGATGTTGCTACTCTTCAAAATTTAGTGCGAGAAAAGTGGGTCATCGATCTTTTTTGTACAATTTATTTTATACTTTCACTGTAAGAATATAAAAATATTCTGAATCATCTTACAAAATAAATAAATAGAAACAATAAATTCATGTAAAACATGATACATATCAAATAGTTTTTAAGTATCTTTAAGTAATTGTCTAAACGGTATAAAAATTGTAAGGAAAAAAATAAATAAATTGTAATATATAACTGAAAATTATATATTAGTAACGATAGAAATGAATTACAGCTGAAAATTGTAAAAAATATTAATTTAGTTAATTTACAATTTAAAATGGATTATATTATGAAATGGAACACTTGCAATTTAGAAATGTCTTATTGAATTGATAGTGCATATACTTAAAGAAAAATAATATTTTATATTCAAAAAAGATATTTTGTCACGAAATAATTCCTTATTATTACAAAAAGTAAGATTTTTAATTTAAACAATTTTTTTAAAATTATTTGTGAATGACGTTACATTGACACTCGACAGTTTTTGAACTGAAAATTGTGATGTCGATTGTGTACATGGCACATTTTTAATTTATATTAATTTCTCATGAAACATGAAGTGAAAAACTAATAAGAATTTATTAGAATAAACATGGCATTTGTCAGTGCTGTAACCGGCGACGACTCCACGAAAAAATTCATGGATGTCCTTCAAAATGACTTCAAAACTCTCAGCTTAGAAACTAAGAAGAAATATCCACAGATAAGAGAGGTATTAGAGTTATTATAAAAACTACAATATTTATCCTTTTACTAGTTAAACTATTTCAATGAGCTCAAAATTGCTTCTACTATTTGATACATATACATATCATGTGTTACCTTTTATAGTAATAACGAACCAAAACCCGTAACAAGCTGTATGTTTACATGTTTTATACGATATTTTAGGCTTGTGATGAAGCTATTGAAAAATTGGCATTGGCTTCAAATAATCCTCAAGCTTCATTATATGGAGTGGTCAATCAAATACTTTATCCTTTAGTGCAAGGATGTGAGTCAAAGGATATAAAAATTATAAAGGTAATTATGCAATTATTTGTTTACATCCTCTTTTTTGAATAGATAATGTTTTTTGCTTAACTCTACAAAAAAAGTATTATAAGATGTTTCATAATGTGAATATGTTATGTTTGCCAACTCTATTATAATTTTATTTGTTATGTATTACTAAAAAAAATTTTTCTACTGTCTTAAAAGTGATTTTGAAAGTAATAATACAAAAATGTTATTTTTTAATCAATAATGAATTCAAAAAGTTATTATGTGTAAAAAATAATTTATACAACATAAATTAAAATAAACCTATGATACTTATTTTATTATTTATACATATTTTCACATATTATAACATTGTAATTTTTATAAATAACAAAATAGAAATATGATTTTTTAAATTTAATTTACTGTAGCAATTAAATACATACAAAATTATTAATTTATATATATAAAAACATTTTACATTTATTATAGAATAGTATAAAAAATAAATACTATAATAATTCAAAATTCATAGTAATTCAAAAGTACTTCACCTATAATAGTTATATATTTTGAAAGAAATAAAACAAATATATTATTTTTCAAAAAATTTATACTGAAATAATTAGTAAAAAAATACAAATTCACAAGAAAAATCATACAATAATTCTTATATCAATTACAGTTTTGCCTTGGAACAATTCAGAGATTGATAGCTCAACAAGGAATAGATGCTAAGGGTGCTCGGCATGTTGTTGATTGTTTATACAACCTTGGCCAGACTGGCACATTGGAACTCAAACTTCTGCAACTCGCTGCTCTCTTGATGACAACATCTGATTTAGTTCATGGTGATACATTGGCTAGAGTGAGTTATAAATTTAAGCTTAGTAATGCAAACAGCATAAACTATAATGATGAATATTTATGGAATTGTTTACTTGCACTTTGAATAAAGTTTCTTATGATTGTCTGTGCCTGATATATGTAAAGATAATAAGTATGATAACATGTACATATATTTACAATCAATATAAGATGCAAAAGAACTAGAGCTTATCACAAACTTAACACTTTTTTTGATATTACAGTGTTTTCAAATGGACCACTAGGTATTAACACTAGTTAATACACTCTGTTTTCAAAGTTCTAATCCTGATATCCAGGTTAGGGCAACAAGAAAATACTTCACATGTTTTATTAGTTGTTATTACTTTTGTAAGCAGAAGTATTATGTAATTGCATCCTTTGTTCGATTCCCATTCGGGGGAATAAATTATTGTCATTCCCTCGCTCTGGTAACATTACAAAGCAAGCATCCACCACTCAGTAGGTAATGTCTCGAAATATGGACAGTATAGGGGTGATGGAGTGCCATAACACTAGATTTCTTATATCTATCCTGCGAATATGTATAGGGTACAGTGTAGACCAAAAAAAAATGTTTTGTTAGTTTTGAAACTACTGTTATTTGTTTAAGACAATGGTAATGTGCATGAAAATGGTGCCGGCGAGTGAGACTCGTGACGTTAGCACCAGTCATGCTGCAGCAGCCACAGTGCGACAACTTGTAGCTCTTGTGTTTGAGAAGGCCTTGGCTGAAGCTAATGGTAACATATAGATTATTTTATAACTATAGATTATTTGAGGCCAATCACGGGGCCGCAACTGTGTGACTATAAACGCGACGGGTTGTGGGGTATGACTGGACGATTCCCATTGGAGGAAAATAAAAATTTAATATTTTCATTTCAAAGTGTAAGCATGTATTAGGGTAACACAAATGTCTTAATGGGAACAGGTGTGTTTTAACACTAAGTTCCCAGTTTCCTCTGTCTAAAAAAATATAATAACTATGTTTCACTCGCGGCTTTGCACCTTTGTTTATGTGGAAGTGGTAAAATCTATACTTATAAAGAGGGTCGATGTCTGTACTTGGAAGATATTTTTAAAAAATGTTATTGGGAACCTTTATTAACGTAATGGAACCCAAAACAATGATTTTTAATATTTTTGTCTGTTTGTCTGTGCGTCTGTAATCTATATTTTCACTATTGGATACTGGCAAGCTCCCGAAAACATATAGGTTTTATTTTATTACAATCGGTTCATAAATAAAAAAGTTATGTAAATTTAAAGTACTTAATTCGACAAATTTGCTAATTGCTGTAACAGTTATTTTATACAACTGTTTTACTGAATTGACTGAATCTTTAGTTTTCAATTGCTTTATTAATATTTCTATTTCAAGCGGGCGTAGCCCCGCACGGGCCCACTACTAGTGTAACAAAAGCCTTACCTTCGTTAATAAAGTGATTATTCTAAATAATAAGTTTTTCAATTCAAACCAACCAACAAGTATTTTTCTTTCTTAAGTGTGGAATAAAACTTTTAAAATGTCAAAAATGAAGAAATTGTCATATCACCACGTCAAATTTTTTTTGTATTAATTTGGCTTAATTTTGTGAAGATGAAATTTAAAATGTAGGTAACCTCTATTCATATTTTTTGTAGGTACATTAAAGGTCAATCCAGCTGATGTGAGAATGCAAGCTAACAACAAAGCACCAAAGGAACTTAAACCTTGTGCAGTTGATGCTTATTTAATATTACAAGTGAGTTATTATGTTGGTCATATATTTTTTTTAAATATAGCATAAGAGCATATTTCCGTATTGAAAGCATTTGCTTAGATGTTATTGAGCGATTGAATATAATATATGATCACAGGTTATACATTATCCTGGATTGAAATGATCATTTTAAAATTAATGTCTACAGCACTATTTAACTAATGTCAACAGCATTACCAAATCATTAAATCAGTAAAAAATTAGGTCATGTAAATATATATTTCCAAATATTAATTTTATTTTCTGTTAATAATAATAAAATTATAATTAAATTATTCAATCTACAAATTAATGTTTTTTTAGGACATAATACAACTGATAAATGGTGATGCCGCTAACTGGCTTGTTGGTATATCAGATGTGCCAAAGACATTCGGGCTTGAGTTATTAGACACAGTATTGACAGATTTCTCTGATGTATTTTTTAAGGTATGTCTTATTTAAAATAGTATTAAAATCAAAAAGTATGAAAAAAAATAATAATATAACGATTGCATGTGGCTGAGTGTGCACATTTGTGTGGCTGTCATAAATATTTTGGCATTGCATGTTGAGTGGCGGAATTCAACGTCGCGCTTTGCGCCAAAGCAAAGAAATGAAAATAATAAATATTTCATTCCGCCGAGTGGGTAAACCCATAGCCTCCGTTTTTACAGCCGCACGCTTGTGCCACGACGCGTACGGTCTCCATTTATTTACACTTTTATTTGTTACAGATCTCAGAATTCCGATTTCTCTTAAAGGAGCATGTGTGTGCATTGATAATAAGATTGTTTTCACCAAATGTTAAGTATAGGTGCGTTATATAATAGTTACATATATTTGTTTGTTTCTTTTAATATATTTATACAAAACCATATGTGTAAATATTGAATTTAATACTATTATTTAATTAAGTATTTTTAAACTGTTACAAATGAATAAGAGTAAAAGATTGATAAAAGCTAGCCTAAAATTTTTCCCGATAAATAGAGTAGCCAACTAAAAAAAATTGAATAAAAAACGAATAGTTTCTAAGATTAGCGCTCAACCAAATAAGCTTTTCATCTTTGTAATGTTAGAATAAATTAATACAAATATTTCAATTATATGTAATTAATATAAACTATACATATCCAGGGCAGCTTTCCCCTCACCCCACATCCCGGGTGGAGCTGCAGGGGCGGCGCCGGTGGGGGCGGAGCGCCCACACTTCCCAGTGACAATGAGGCTATTACGCCTCGTGTCGGTCATTGTGCACAAATACCATGATGTGCTGGTGAGTAATGTGGTTGTTTTAATAGTTATTAGTTACACTTTTAGATCAATTAATTAATATATATAAGAAAATCCTGCAAGTATTATAATTTTTCCCATGTAACTGGCTTAGTTTTCCTGTAATACATTACACTCGGGAGTTACCCTTCCTTGATTAGGTGTGGCAAATGGAAAAAATAATCGCGCGATATTCAATTATTATTAAATTTTTAGAAAACATAAAAAATTTAAATAGTTGTGAGATCACATGATCTCACAGGTGGAGATGTTACGTCACATGGTCTACACAATTAAAGGATTTGGGTAAATCACAAAACATATCCATAGCATATTATGAATTCTCTCATGCGCCACAAATGTGTGCTAAAAAGTGTATAGATAAGATAATAAATGTAGGTTTTATTAATATTTTTTTTCTTTTTCTCATATTAATGTTTTACACAACACATTGTAGGTGACAGAATGTGAGATCTTCCTATCACTAACCATCAAGTTCCTGGACCCCGACAAGCCGTTGTGGCAACGAGCACTTGCGTTAGAAGTCCTACATCGAATCACTGTACACCCAGGTATTAATAGCCATATTCTTTTTTTTATAAACATTGCCGTATCTATTCCAATGATAGCTAAATTTACAAAGAAATGTTACAAAACAATATGTAAAAAAAACTAAGTTTCGTCCTTTTATTCTCATTTATTTTATTATGCTTCATAAGCATTTACAGCATATTTGTGGATGTTTTTTTCTTTTATATTGATTCATTGCAATAACTAAAATTATACTGAATATAAATACGTAAGCATAGTATAAAATATTTAAAGAACTCAAAATTTTCAACATAGCAATATTTAAATTTGTATTTTTATGAATCCGTACTTATTATTATAAATAAATACCTTAATTTTATAACTATATAATAACTAACGAACTGATATTTAAATAACTGAATTTGTGTCCAGATCTACTAAAGGCTTTCTGTTCGTGCTACGACATGAAGCCGCACGCCACAAATATTTTCCAAGACATCGTGAACGCGCTGGGCGCATACGTGCAGAGCTTGTTCGTTGCGTCGCAAGTTAACACACCTGCTGGTTAGTTAACATATTAATATACGCACAAAGCACGGGAGGGAACCTGGGAACCTAGTGTTAAAACTCTCCCGTTTCCCACTTTCCGTCGAATTTTAGAGGTATTGCGACTTGAGTTGTGGAACTCAATGCCGCGATGCAAATGAGGCTTTATATAAGGCCTTCTAATTAATATAAGATATTAAAAAAAAGGTTCATGCTTTTTCCCACATAGCAGCGTGGACAGAAGTAATCTAATGTGTGTTGAGTCTTGGAATTCAACTCCACACTTTGTCTACAAAAGCAGAAAAATGAAAATAATTTAAAAATTATTGTTCTCTCAAGTCAGACGATATCTCACGTACGCCACGACTGCCTCAATTTGTTAATTTGAATTTGTAAATATTTGGAAATGTCTAGTTAGTAATTACATTATTTATAGATTAGTTAGTACTTATAATTAAAATATAAACATGAAATCTTCGAAGTTTTCCGAAATTTATAACATGATTGATGACATGATGAGTTTTGAATGATCTTGAAGTGATTAATGATGGTTCTTGTAAAAATATAAATATTGCAAAATTGTCTTTCCTACAAAATATTGGAGATATAAATAGAGCACAAAAACTGTAAAAAATATAACTATATGTATTTTCAGTACGTGATAATTAAATTAAATCTAAGTAATAAACAATTAATTATTCTTCGTCTTGCACGTTAGCCTCTCTTTCAACATAATCGATATCTACAGTGGCGATATCTACAACATGGCGGTTGCGATGGTCCTCATATTCCATGGGGTCAAGTACCGGACCCTCTATATGATGTTCTTTTGCTTTGTCCTTATATTCGTCATATTTATCAAACGTATCATAGTATTCTGTTTCTATTTCACGGCGTCCCGATCCTCCTGTGAAGTTTTAAAGTATAAAATGTAATATTTTAAGTTTTTTGAACCATTACATTGTTAGATCTACTACTTAATTTATTATACGATAGTTTGTTAAAGATTCCCACCTACTTCCGTAACCCATGTCTTTTTATCAACATGACTTAAACCTTAATCAGTGTATTTTTTGTTATTTTATAAATAGAAATTGATTCATAATAAAATCAGAAAAACTACTCACATTCAGATACTCGTAATCGTCATATGAAACTTAAGAATTTACTGTACAAATATAAAAGGCATAACACTTATTAAAAATATGAAATATAATAATAAACCTACTAAATATTTTGGAACGTAAATAGAAATCAGTTAAATTTTCCGGATTTTGGATTAAAAACTCGGTGTAGATATTAATAAGTGGCTTGCATCGACGCATACATTTATTGTAAGTCTTGAATCTGTTCACGCGCCACTCAGGTAGACACCCCAAACGTTCTCTTGAAACAAATATTGGAAATATTGAAAATAAAACTTTCTAACAAACACAAACGTGTGCAGGGGCACAAGCTTGCGACTGTAAAGTCGACGGTTATGCGGTCGATTATTCCACTATGGGAAATTAAATATTTGATATTTTCATTTCTTCGCTCTGGTAACGAGGCAAAACGCAATGTCTTTCCCACTTTCCGCTTAGTTAAATAGAGGCAGAGGAGATTTGCAAAATACAGCGTGAAGCAAAAAAAAAACAGTAAATCTAAAGCAATATTCTTCTAAATCATTACTGACTGACTTATTAACATTTATCTCGTCCAATCAAATATCAAATTATTAAATATTTTAATACCACATTGTGTCTGTTTATATTATGTTAAAATAACACCTTCAGTAAGAACTTCGCTAAGTTCCACAGTTTAAATGATCTTACAATCATCGAAATATTTAAATCAATTTCTTTTAAATCAAAGAAGTACGTACGTGCAGTTCTGTAGTTGGAATACAAATGTCCACACAGGTTCAACGGGATCTAAGCACATGCCGGGCGTAAAGCGTCGCGTGCAGCGCACGAATAGATAGTGTTTTAGACTATTTTGTAAACATATATTACAATCTGAAATATTATAATAATAATCTATAATTAAATCATCATTAGACAAATTGAGGGCTCTAAATAAATACACGAAAGATGGTTATGAATTAATATACAGGTTTTCTTAGGCCTTCTTTTAATACACTTAGTTTTAATATGTAGTGATAGATCAGACTATACCTATTTTGTAGTCCAATAGTAACCATAAAACGAAAAAAAGCCGTGTCTTTAAATTTTTCCAAACAATATTTGAACGCATTTCTGAATTTTTACATAGCCATCTAGATGTAAACTTATAAATAAATGACAGATATTAATTTGACTATGCATTACAAATGCTATTAATTCTTTTTAATATTGATATGAGGTGTTCTGGTTTATGTTATAAATACATCAAATGAAATATATCAAAATAAATAATTTAAAATTCAATAAATACTTTTATGAAGTAAAAGGGGCTTAAACATGTTTGCTTACACTACTTTTTTTTCACATCAATATGTAACTGAATAGGATCGTCAAGTATCCCTCAACAAGCTGGCTTCTATTGGAAGGGTGTGTGGCTGCCGCTGTGTGTCACATTTGAACCTGGCACCGCAAAAGCTGTTTAGTACGTAACATTTATTGTATATTTATTTGTAATAATGTTGCTTATAATTCCAATTTTCGTATTGAGTAAAACATTAAGTGATTTAAAAAAAGTGAACTTAAGTGAAATAATCTGTTTTAATAGGAATCCAGTTTCAAACTAATTAAACTTTGATTTATTTCATAAATATATTTTTGTCCCTTTAGTATAGAGATGCTGGATCGAACAGAGGCACCTTCCATACAAGAAGGATACGGTATATCAGTGGCTTACGCTTGTCTCGTAGAAATTATACGCTCCATCGCTATTACACTTGAAGGAGATGAATATTTTAGGTATATATGTATAGATGATTTTTATTAACATTTAAGTTGTTTTAATAGAGCTCAATTAATATTTAAAGTTGATGAAAATATAAAAAAGATTTTTTTTTATATTTTCATCAACAAATATAAAAGGTTAATTGTTCTGTCAAAGGCTGCAAGAGTTGTACGACGATTCTCAAAATGATGGTGATGATAAAGAAGTGAACTCAAATAAATCAATAACCAACCATAAAGGTATTTTTTTTAATATATAGGTATTGTTCAAAAGCAAAACTTTACACGCTTTATTCGAAATTTGTAGCGGCTTATATGCAATAGATTAAAACGTAACGACAGCGTGATTTAACATCTCTATTCATCTAGTTTTGCTTTTGAACAGGTATATTTTTAGTTAATTTATACATAGTTATTAAAAGAAAATGTTGTAAATAAATTTTATGTTACTTATTTTTTATTTACAGAATCAGAAACAAAATTGGATAATAGCAATGAAATTACGAATAATGGCCACACCGGCGAAGCTGATCAAAATTCCAATATGGTCCAAAAAATTGATCCTGACGCTGAAGATAAGGAAAGACAGTTAAAATTGCAGGTTTATATATTCTTTTAATTTTTATTTCTCTTATTAAGGTCCGCCATGAGAAGCAAAGTAGTGGGTACATATAAAGTAATAAAAAAAACAAGTTTTTTTTTATTTTTATCCTATTTTAATATTTGTAAAATTAATTTTTAATAATAAATAACCCTTATATATTTCAGCTAATAAAGTCATCGTGGTGTGGTCTTGTATGGGGATTATCAGTGTTAGCAGAGGCCAGTATCGGGGAATTAGAGAATATTCTCCGTGCTATACAAACACTTGCCAGAGTCAGTGGAAAGGTTAGTACTGTATTATCATATTTAATATGTTACTTAATGTAGTATTGTGTAAATTTTTAAAAACTACAAGTAAGACTAACAAATATTTTTAGAGCATATAAATATGGACGATTGTGTAGTCCAAATAGAAAATATAATTAGTATGTAGTAGTAGTAGTAGTAGTATGAAACAGAGTTCTAAACACTTAACATTAAACAATGGACACTGTATACTAGTATCAATTAATGTTTTACTGCACTATTACATTTACTATCCCCAGATGGGCGTTACGAACGCTCGCGACGCGTGCGTGGGCGCGCTGTGCCGCTGCGCGCTGCCTGCGCAGTACTGCGTGCCGGTGCTGGGCGCGCTGGCAGCGCTGGCGTGTCCGTGGCCCGCGCCCCGCGCGCCTCCCGCCCCCGCCGCCGACCTGCGCCACCACGTCGTGTGGGTGGGCACGCCGCTGCCCTGCGCCGCGCCCACCGGTACATACACACAAGCGTGCGACTGTAACGTGACAAATTGTGGATGAAATATCTACTCGAGGAAATTAAATATTTCATATTTTCATTTCTTCGCTCTTGTGTCGAGGCAAAGCACAGCGTTGAGTTTCGCCACTCAACACGTAATGCATCCAGAATTGCTAATTAATAGAAGAATAATAATAATAAAAGAAATAATAATAAGCGAATTTAACTTCTAATCAGTATAGCTAGTTAAGTTAAATAAACATAATTTAGCTTATGAAAAATAACATAATATATTTATACTCGCTTGTTTAAATAAAAATATTTTGAATACTAATAACAATATAAAGAGTTTAACTAATATAGCACTATTAAATTCCAGCACAATTTAAGTAGACGTAGATCGTAATAGAAGAATGATAATTATTAATTAAAAAACCCACTAAATACTGCATAAAGCAAAAAATAACAAATAACTTAAATCAACTGACACAAAAAGAGAAACCTTTCTAGCATTATTAATTCTATCTATAATATCACAGGTCAACAGCAATCATTCGTGATGGTGACGTCACGCCATGTGACCGCCATGCGGGCGCTATTAGCGGCGGCGCGGAGAGACGGAGACGCGCTACAACACGCTTGGTTACCTGTACTCACTACGTTACAGCATTTGGTATTTAAATTTAATTTTATTTTAAATAATTAATGACTATGTTTTCATTGTTTAATTACGATGATTATAATTTTCGGTAAAACTTTATATAATGTATTTATCAGGTATGGATCTTAGGTCTAAAACCTTCCACCGGTGGTAGTATGAAGGCCAGTCGTGCCAGCGCTGATGCCAACGCGGTCATGAGCACTTCCGCTGTCATGGCCGACTTACCGGGTAAGATGATTTAAACTCTATCCGTTTATTAATAAAGCTTGACGCTGTATCCCTCGTTTACCAGAGTAGGCAGGGGAACCTTTTGTTAAAACTTCGTTTCACAGGCGCTGCCTAATTTTCAAGACATTACGTTTTCAGTGGAATGGAGTTCCAAATTGACGAAATAAACATAATGAACAGTCGAATGCACAAGTCACGAGCCCACAAGTGTCAAGAAAAATATTAAAAACTTCGTACATATTCAAAATTTTACCCAATCCCCCCCACTCTTTTTAATTGATATATGAATGAAATAACTGCACGAAAATGCATTCAGTCCTTCATACATTCATTAATTTTATTGAAACAATAGAAATCATGTAGAGCTATTTATAATAGTTGAGGTGATTATGTTTACCATTATCATTTAACAATCGAAAGTGTTGTAATGGATTTATTTTCAGGTCAGCAAGTTCCCGTGGCCGAGTCCCTCGGAGTGATGAGTGGTATAGAGCACGTTTTATAACATATTGTCTACTTGGAATGATTTACATTTTATTATATATTTTTTTCTTTATTTCTCAACAAAGATAAAAGAAAAGAAAACAATATATTCCAAATAGACATAAGGGATGGGGATATTGTGAAATCGACTCTATTGTTAAATATTAAGGTCGATTTTGCTTTAATGTCTTGCTAGCGGCGCTTTTGTCCGTCTTCGCGCTCTGGGATGGAGCTTGCTGGCCATTTTGTTTTATATTTATTTAACATGCACTTTTGTTTTATATTGCGATGCACATACCCAATGTTTGAATATTATAACATAGAATAACTTAATTTTTCAAATGAAATGTATACAACGTTTTTATTTTGTGATATGACCTTTGAATAAACTATATATGTATCTATAAAGATATGTCACCTATTCAAGGAACTACTGATTGAAATTGAGTTTTTTTTATTCTTTCTTCATTTTGTGCCTAAATAGATAGACGAAAATTAATGTGACTTATCAGTTTATTCGCAGGTGATATCAATATTTTAGGTTCTCCAATATTGCCCGCCATTGTATTAATTGTATAAAATGTAAATAGTGATATTTATATACATACATATATATCAATATAGTATACAAAATCTTTTTCTTGCACAATATTATATACAAAAAAAAACAAATAAAAATCACAGCAGCACATACTTTATAATAATTGGGTCAAGATTGGATACTTTATGACTTTCGCTTATAGAATGAGCATCTAGCATGGAAATAAAAACACACGTTATAATAGTTTATATTTAAACATCTGCTATTATATATTATACTACAAAAACATTTCAGCTTTATCAGCCATGTTGTCAAGAGTTTTTGAAGCGTCGAAGAATTTAGACGATGTAGCGTTGCACCATCTGATTGATGCATTGTGCAAGTTGTCGAATGAGGCTATGGAATTGGCTTATTCTAACCGAGTAAGTGTGTCTATTTTCGCATTGTGAAATTCTGTATAGTATCTAAACAGATATTGTCATGTTTTCGGGTACTTGTCTCCGTAATTTTTTAATTTGACTTTAATATTGTTATACTAAAATTAATAAAAAATTTTTATTACTTGCAGGAGCCATCCCTTTTTGCTGTAGCTAAGCTTCTCGAAACGGGCTTAGCAAATATGCACAGGATAGAAGTTATGTGGAGGCCCATCACTAATCATTTACTTGAGGTATAACACCGTTTTTCCAATTGTTAATTATGCAAAATGCTATTTTACCCAGTTAAATTCCGTATTGAAGTTTTATTGTTCCATTTTGTATTTATAATTTAAGTGCTAAAAAAAATGTTGTAATAATAGAATTGTCGATATAATTTTAGGTGTGTCAACACCCCCATATCAGAATGAGAGAGTGGGGTGTAGAAGCCATCACATATTTGGTGCAAGCTGCCTTCCAATACCACCATAATAACCCTGGACAAGTCACTGAGGTACCTATGAATTTATTATGAAATTTATCATTCATATGTGATGATAGTGAGTTTTAAGTTTATTACAGAAAATAATAATACTTTGGTTGAACGAAATTCCACGTTAATTATTTTCATCGTAAATTGATCACTCTGGTATGAATGACACGTGAATTACTGATATTGTCCTTGCAGGCGCGGTCGCGGCTGGTGCTGGAGCCGCTCGCGGAGCTGTGCTCGGTGCGGCACTGCGACGTGCGCGCGCGCCAACTGGAGTGTGCGGCACGCTTACTGCATTCGCGCGGCGACCAGCTCGGCGCCGCTTGGCCGCTCATGATGGAGATCATCGCCGCCATCAGCGACCACCACAGGTAACCGTGTCATGCAACGTTACGTAGGTTGCAAAAATAATATACATATCAACGTTTTACAAAAAAAAGAGTCATCTGAGGAATAATAAAAAAATATATATTTTTGCTATAGGAACATTATTCTTCGGATAAATCGAAATGTATTGTTACATATTTTATTTAATAATAACTATAATAATTATGTAATATAATAATTATATTATAATTAACATTAAAATCGTGGATTGACTCTATTTGCCTAAATAGAAAAGATTGTGTGACGTGTTTAAGACTTAGGTCAGGTCACATTCCATCAAACAAATTCGCATTTCAAATGAAAAAAATTGATTCTCCTAATTGTTGCACATGCAACACCATAGGTGACGTATATCATGTTACGATGGAATGTGTCCAGAATGAGCCTCCGAGACGTCGGTTAATTTGCAGAGACTTCTACAATGATATAGGAGCATGTAACAGTGCTTTAGCAGTACCAGACTCTGTGTTAGGAAAAAAAATATTGTATATAGTTCAGAATAAAAATAATTTATTGTAACTAATATTAATTAGATTGTTAACCAAACAGGGCGGCATGGTCGTTGTCACGACAAAGCTCTTAAATAAAAAGAAAAAAAAACTATAATAATTAATGTTGTATTATATATTTTATTTTATGTGTATCAATAAATAATATTTGTCAAGACAGTATAATATTAAGAACAACTGTTACTATATTATAATTTGTTATTGCCGTTGACATTTACTACTCAACCCTAGATATCTTTCTGCCTACACTGTTATATGCGTGAATCTAAAAAAAAAATCTCTAAACTATCTACTAATCCAAATGACACAAATACTTGACTGACTATATTTTCCCTTTCTTACAGCGAGCAATTAGTACGTTCCGCATTCCAATGCGCACAGCTAGTAGCGGGCGACCTGCTCGGGTGCGCGGGTCCGCGCTGCCTGCGTCGCGTTCTCGCCGCCGCCGCCGCCTTCGCCAGGCAAACTAAAGAACTTAATATATCACTCACTGCTGTTGGACTTATGGTAAGTTAGACGGTTTGCGTAATCGTAATATAGAGGAAAATATAATTGAATGTGATGTTGAAGCAGTTTCGATTTCTTTTTAAAGGAATATTTTTTTTTGTCAGCTTCATGCTGTATCTTGCACACAGCAGGGTAGGCAAAGGGAAACTACTGTTAAGACACTCCATTCCCCACTTTCCGCCAAATTCTGGAGGCGTGTTGAGTAACGCCGCGCTTTGCCTCAACACAAGAGCGAAGAAATAAAATATAAATTTAAATACTTAAAGAAATAATTATTTCCTTATTTTTGGCTTGACCCTCTTTTTAGCTCCACCTATATAGCCTCAATTAAGAATATATTATGCTTTCTGGATAAGTTAATTCTTTATTAAGATTAAAAATGTCCTTTATTCAAATAGAGTTTAGTAAACATATGTACTATGTATGTGTTCGGTCCCCAGTGGAACATCTCGGACTACCTATACCACAACCGCGACAAGCTGTCGGCGGCGCTGGCCAACGAGGCGGCGGCCGACGCGCACCCCGACCTGCACGCCGAGCTGCCGCCGCTCGACCGCCTCTGGATGTGCCTCTACATACGACTCAGTTAGTCTACTCTACTCTACTCTACTCTACTGGGTGCTTTTTAATGATTCGTGCTGAGGATTGAAAGAATTATATTTTATACTAACGACCCGTTAGTCAGTTAAGCCGTTTCTGAGATTAGCGTGAACAAACGCACAGACAAACTGACAAACAAAAATTTAAAAAGTCCCAAGAACAATTTTTCTTATATTTCTTCCATGTATTTACACCGATTAGTTACAATTTTAAATATGTATAGATATACGTTTAAAATTTTTATTCAGCGCTTTCCTTCCCAAATTAAAATTTTTAGCAGCTTACTTTGAGTAGCAGTACAGAGAGATGTTAATATTATAAATCAGTTGTAACAATCATATAAGAATTTAATTTGAATCGTCCTGGCTTGATGACAACGCAGTTTCAAATCTATCTATGTTCAACTTTTATGTAGGATGAGGATTATGTGAGTATTTTTATGTTCTATTTTATAATATTTGCATGTGTATTGTAGGTGAGCTGTGCACGGAGGCCCGCGCACCAGTGCGCCGCGCAGCCAGTCAGACCCTGTTCAGCTGCGTGGGGGCGCACGGCGCGCTGCTCAGTAAGCCCGCGTGGCGCGCGCTGCTCGCCGTACTCTTCCCCATGCTCGACCAGGTCACACGCCCCGTCCTGTCACGTTTTCCTAGTACTTGTGTAGCAATAATACCTGGTCTAACATGTCGTACTACTTTAAAATTAAAGCCCTGTAAAGACAACGTTATATATTTTTATTATTATAAAGCACTTACGACTCATAACTCACTGCTTAAAAACAACAATTTACGTGAGACTATCATCATGGCTGTTTAAATTATTTAGTACTCATTCCGGTAAAGCATAGCGTGGCGTTGAGTTTCGTCAGCTTCCCGTAATTGATCGGAAAGTGAATAATAATAGAGTAGGCAGTCTACTTTGCTAATTAATATGAGAAATAACGTGGACTAAAAAAACCCTTTTAATTAACATTAATAAATATAATTCCCTTAATAGACATAAATAAATATTTTTTGGGTTGTAATTGTGATGTCTGGAATTTTAGGTTCAAAAGCAATCAAATATTGCAAGTTCTGAAAAAGTTGACACAGGAGAGCATATTCTAATACATCACACGAGAAATACTGCACAAAAACAGTGGGCTGAAACTCAGGTATTTTTTTATTGTTTTTTAAATAAAATAACAAAAAGTTAACATGGTTTTATTTATTGAAGGAAGACCCACTGGCTACGGTGGGTGACTGAACAAAATGCTGAATGTAATTGTTCAATGTACTGTTTCACTGTACAGATAGTACCAATTCGCAATAGTCGCTACATATAGGACTATGATAAAAGTCATATGGTACATATGTACATATCGCCCTGAAGTTAAGTTTTCTGAACATTTGCGCATTACTCGCTCGGGAAGAAAATAAAAGTAAGATAATCTAAAATCAAATCCGTGCAGCAATATACACTAACTAGTTCAGGAAAAAACCTGAAAACTATACGTTTGTAGTTAAATCCTAAAAAATAATAGCCTTAAAAGGGAAGTAAAACTTGGTAGGCGAGCCCGACTCACGCTTGTCGGTTAAAAAGTCACATCATTGTCTAAATATATTTTTTATTCAGGTATTAACGTTGTCAGGAGTATCCCGGGTTTTCCACTCCCGTTTCCAACTGTTGACATCGGTAGGAGATTTCAATAGATCGTGGACGGCCCTTCTCGATTATATTACGGACTTTGCTTTACGAAGGAGTCATGAGGTAAAATTTAAAATTATAATCTCCAAGAATATTTAACCAATAGTTTGTATTTAACCAATGTTTTAAATTGGTATTGACTTACGTTAATATTGAATTCCTTTAATTATCGTTATACACTGTTATTAAAGAGTAAATTATTATACTGTGTTTAATTTTTTGGAGAATTTGTATTCTATGTATTTGTGTTATGAATATTTGTATATTGTGTGCCCCCTTTATATGCCAGATTATTAAATGGCGCTCATTTTATTAACATATATCATTATATATATATATATATTATAGTAATTAATAAAAACACGATATTCGCAGGTATCAGTAGCAGCGCTAAAATCATTCCAAGAAGTAGTATCAGCAGCGGGACGTGCAGAGGGAGAAGCTCCCAAGCGCGTGTGGCCCGCCGCTTGGGCAGCTTGGACTACCATCGCCTCTGGGTTGGGGGGACCACCACCCGGTACGACACAATGTTTTTTAAGTTCCATAACTAAAAAAAAAAACGGTACTCCTATAAGATAATTTTGTCCTCCGTCTGTCTGTTTACATAGTGTTGTATTTTTCGTTATTTGCATTTCGCTAACATTGTATGTGTTTTTTTACAAGTTTACGCGATATCCCACATATACCAGAGTAGGCAGAAGAAATCTAATGTTAAGTTCCGTTTTTAACTTTCTGCTGATTTTTGAGACGTTTTCTGTTGAATTGCGAAACAAAGCCATTTTTTTTACCAGATCGGGAAAATAAAAATAAATTAATTATAATCATTCCTCCGAGTGAAAATTCCTCAATCATTACCTTCAATCCTCGATCATTACATTGACAATTGAACTATGTCAATGGGACATAGTCATGAAGTCCTCAATGTGCTATGTTAAATCCAGTAAAGTTTTTTACATGATAGATTTCCTATTTACACGTGATTATTAAATTCAATATTTTCTCCTTGTTACTTTAGTATCAGAAGATGGCAAGCCAGTGGAGGTGTACGCTCCATCCCAGAACTTCCTCACGACTCTGGTGCAAATATTCCCGCTAATCTTCCAACATATACGATCTACGTATGTTATCGTATTAGATATAAAGGAATATTGCTATATTGTATAACACAAAGATAGAACTGCTGTATCTCGCATACAGCAGGATTTGGAAAGCTAGTGTTAAGACACTACTTCCCCATGCATCGCCCAATTTGCATAATATTACACGTTCAGTGGAGAAACTCAATGCCGCGAGGAAACGAGAATAATTCATTTACTCGAGTGAGAATTGAACCCATAACCGTCGCGTTTACAGTGCTACATAGTGCTACTGCGCTACGACGGCCTCATCTACGAGTATATTTTTATTATAGACGAAATTAATGTATTTTACTGGTACCTGGTGGTACATTATTTGAATTCCAAAAAAAGGAAGCTTGTAACTTCTTATTTAAAGTTCAATTATTTGACTTTGACTATAACATTTTGGCATGCAAGTAAGAATTAAACCAATAAAACACATATCCAGGTTCACAGCAGCCGACGTGGAGAGGCTGGGCCAGTGCCTCAGCAACGTGTGCAGCGTGGAGCCCTCGGCCTCCGCCCTCGACGGAATCGGGGGTGGCGCGCCCGTCAGCCTGCACGCACTGCACTGCCTTGATATAGTGCATAAGGTTGGTTTTAGATGTGCTTTTTACAGTCCCGTGCCTTTTAAGGAAAAAAGGAACCCATAAAAAATCACCTTGTTATCCGTCTGCCTGTCAGGAGCTTTTATCCCAGGATCGCTTGGAGATATCGAGTTGAATTCAAACCATATTCTCAGGTCTACTGGTCTCTGAAAAAATCGTATTTCTACATTTACTTTAAAAAAGATATAGCCGATTATATTATATACAGCAAATTAATATACAGTTCAATATAATATTTGACCGGTTTTTTTAGTAGACAAAGTCTGTATACGCGATGATTATGGAATCGATTTAAACTAACAAAAGAGTTATTTCTATATCACGCGAAGCTCTCAAATAAGTAATTAATTATAAAACGTTTGTCTATCTCACAGGAAGCGCTAGCCCGCCACGCACTGCTGGGCGCATTGTTCTCAGCGTTGACTTCCTTAGCGCGTGCGGCGACTACAGGTGGTGCGCGTTGTTTAGCCGCCGCCGCGGCGTTGTATCGCGCAGCACCCGCGCCCAGTGCGCCGCATTTGCCTGGTTTGTTGCAGGTTTGTATTACACTGTTATTATATTATAATGCTATTACATTACTCTCTCTCTCTCTCTCTCCAACTCTTCTTTGATATTTTGTATAGTAACTAGGTACATACTTACCTAGTACCCAGATACCTTTGTCCCAATATTAAAATTTACTACGACTACGACGAATTACGACTATTGTAATTTCAAAGCGTTAAAGTTACATAAAATTAAATTATACGTTAACAAAATTAAGAAAATAGTAAATACTATTTAGTATACACCATTATCATATTATATTGTATCTCCAGGCTCTGCACTCAGCGGTAAAGAAGTGTTCCCCGGACAAGCGGCGACGTAACAGCGACAGGGAACGGGACACGCCTGATGAACCTACGCAAATAGCTTCACTCTTGTTGCAGGTATAAATTAGATTCGAATTCGAAATATATTTTACTTCACTTAATGCTGTCCAAGCATAGCAAGGTAGGCCTTGAAATCTAGTGTTAAAACACTTCCGTTCGCTACACGCAAAACATTTTAAATAAAACCGGAAAGCGCGAGTTGGGCTCGCACAAGGTTCCGCTCACATTGTACCGGGGTAGTATCTTCCATAATTTCGATCTTACAACTCTGTTAAACGCTTTTTCTACTTTTTTGTTAGTTTAAAAATTTTCCCTGATTCATGCGGGTGGAAAGATCTGATGCATACAGGTTTAAAGCCTCCTTGAGTGTCTCACATTTGTAAGATAAGAAACGAAAACAATTATTATAGTAAACCATTTAATCTTATAAAATACAAAATTAGTTATTATGGAATAATTGATTTTTTATAGGTTCTGGCGACAGGTTTGCCATTGGCCAGAGAAAATCCTGAGCAATACAGCGAGTTCTGGGAGATATTACCAGATGTTTTACATACCTTTATGTTTGAACCACCGTAAGTTTTATTTACATTTGCTTTGTATATTTTGAAAATATTTAATGTTTAGTTTTCTTTGCAAAAAGTTCACAATATTTTTTATTTAAAAAGTAGTATAAAACATACTAGTTATATAATACTAGCGGCCCGCTCGCGGTTTCACCCGCGTGAACTATGTTATTATTAATTTCTGTCTCCATGACAACGTCCTAGTGACGTCTATGCAAACTTTGAGATTCCTAGCATTTGTAGTAACGAAGTTTCATACAAACTTCCGACCAAAAAAATAACCCCTTAGAAGTCGAATATTGCAAATTCCCGTCTTAGTGAGCACCTACGTCCTATAAGTAACTCCTATGCAAAAGTTGGGATTCCTAGCACTTGTAGTTTCTGAGATTTCGTGATGAGTGTGTGACCTTTCGATTTTATATATATAGATAAATTAAAATCATTCATTGTTACTTCATTCTGGTCAATAGTTTACATGTATATGTATTCTGGTCTTCCAATATTATGAAAGACCACACCGGTGAAAATGTGTCGTAAACTACCATAAATAATGTAAGGTCCAGCTTAAATATTTTATCTTAGCCGGTACCTGCACTTATTGTCTTTAAATGTATAGAATGCTTCCAAGATGACCTCTTTTTAACCGACTTCTGTAAGAAAAGGAGGTTATCAATTCAACTGTATTTTTTTTTGTATGGACTATTTTAAAAAACAGGACCCAGTTTTGGAATTACAGTTACTCAGTTTTAGAGTTTTAATGCGGACCACAAGATAGCAGGTGTCGATTTTGCCAAAACGTGCTAAATAATTGACAGTTTTCCCGTTGACGATGACGCTCTTCCCGGGAGACAGGTGACAGTGTAGGAGCTAATCTTGTCCAGTAAAGTGAGTGAGTGAGTGTTCCCCTCGTTTACAGCGTGGGCGGGTCGGCGCAGGCGCGCGAGCTGGTGGGTGTGCTGCGCGACGAGGTGCTGCGGGCGCCGCCCGCTCCCGCGCGCCGCCTACTCGCGCTCGTGCGCGCCGGCGCGCTGCACCACCACGCGCGTGACCCCGCCTCCCTCGCCGCGCGTATGTAGTGGCCACGGAGATATACAAACATTTATTAATTTTTATACAATAAAAAATATTTTTTTGAAACTAGTAATGTAACCATATACAGGGTGGAAGAGGCAGCGCTTCTTTTACTGAAACTGCATATAGGGTAAAATATTTCAAACTCAGAATTAAAAAAAATAATCAAGGTACCTCAACGGTTTGGACGTAGGATTTTTTTTTCATTTCACGATTTTTATCCATACCTGTATTTCGTGTCACGCACACATACGTATGCGACGTTGCCGCTTTGACAGGTAAGTGTGTGCGTGCCTATGTTATACTTTACAAATGGCGTTTTATTTTAAAACGATAATTTTATTATTTATTTTGTTTGAAAAAAAAACTTTTTCATTTTTGAGAATTTTTTTTTTTCCGAATTATATTAGGCTTTTATAGAGTAGTTAAAACTGTGGTTTCATTTAAAGTGGCGCTGACAATTCCACCCTGTATAAGCAACAAAAAAAATTGTGCTCAAATTTTTTACTTTTTTATTTTTATAATTGGAGTCTATATTTTCATTAGCAATATGCCACATGCCATGTAAGAAGTTTCGATTCAAAAATAAATATACAACTTTTTTTTATAGAGAATGAACAAGAACTAAAAGAAAGAGAAGAATTCGCGCGCACATGCTTTGAAACTCTCTTGCAGTTCTCCATGCTTGAAGACATGGACTCGTTGACTGCTGCTGAAAGTGAGTTATATATTTATTTATTTATTAAATATAACTTAACTTCACGCTTTATCCCTAGCGGGGTAGTCAGAGAGAACGGAGCGCCATACGCTACGGTCTCTACATTCCGCCTTGTCCACTGTCATCAGCCTCTTCATACATGCCCTTCGGGGGTCCTGATGCTTTTTACGTGACCTTCCTCCAGTATCTTCGATACTGTGTTTTCGAAGTTCAACTCACTCATTCGTTCGACGTACCCAAACCAGCTGAGCACGTTCTTCTTCATTCTCACCGTCACACGTCACCGACATCCTCGCTAGTCCCTGCCATTCTGTGTATCTCTTCATTGCGGATTCGATCAGCTAAACTGATTCCTCATTTCCTACGGAGAGATCGCATCTCCACGGCATTCATCTTTCTTTCATTCTTCTTCTGTAATACCCACGTTTCGCTGCCGTATAACAACGTCGTAACCAACACTGCATTGCGTACGCAGCTGTGCTGACGTTGATGACATGCACATCAATGCAACTAATGTTCCGTTAACCCTGTTACCGACAGCAATACGCCTTTCCACATCCATCTCGTATCTTCCATCTCTACTGAACATACTTTTTAAATATATTTAATTTTACAAAACTTATAATCAATGTAAATGTTTGTGAAAATAGGTGTGATCCCAATTTTACGTACAAATTATATAGCTTATGCGTCAAAATGACACACAGACTACAATTTAGGTAAAAATTTTATATAATTTAATTATAATATAAAAATAAACTTGAATCGCTAGTACTTTAATAATATCATTTCTGTAAATACTAAGTTAATTATGATTTTAAATTCATAACTAGCTTTATATCTAAATAACTAGCGCCAACGATTTCTTAATTGCCTCGCGTACTGCCCCGAATTCTTACAGAATGAGCTGACTGTATCTTGTCCTCTGGTATGGTGGGCTTGAAACATCAAAAATTTTATGAGTGGGTCCCAGGAGCTGAATGGAATGTGATGCACAAACATCACATTCATCTTTAATTAAATAAATACTTGTATATATATATATTTTAAAATTTTAGGTGAAAACGACCCGCTAGCAATAATGCCACTATTAGACCGTTTTCAAGAAGTCATATCTAGGTACAACAGAGACGAAGACAGTTCGGAACCTTTACCTAGGTAATAGAGAACAATTAATGTAATAAACATTTTTACGCGACAGGCTGTGATTCAATTCCCACGAGGAATTTAAAGATTTATTATTTACATTTCTTCGCCCTGGTAACAAGGCAAAGCTAGACGTTGAGTTACGTCATTCATCACGCAATGTCTCCAGAGTTCCAAAGAGCTGAAAAGTGGAAAACGGAATGTTTTAACACCAGGATGCCAGGTTCCCTCTATCTACCTTGCCAAGCTAAGGTCATCATGGCAGCATGGACAAGCATTTGACTGTGGCCGCGATAGTTTTGTTTGATCTCTACTTTTAGTTTCTTCGCTCTGATAAACTGACTTTGATTTACGCCCCTCCAAGTACATACCATGAATTCGGACAGAAAATGGGGAACAGCACACTTTAACACTAGGTTTTCTCTATCTACCAATAGTATAAGACGAAGCTACTTGAAATTATTATTTTATATTTATTATTTTTTACCAGACACCAGGCATCAGAAGTGTCGTTTGTGCTACGCGCAGTTGCGTCACTTGCTGCAGCCATGAAGCGCGCTTCGCCCTCACGTGTTGATGCTAAAGCCTGGCAGAAACTTATAGGTAATGTAACAATTCTAATTGTTTAAACAAGAAATAATAAGGTATTTAATAAAACACCATATACATACAAAACAAATTAATATTTTAAAAAATAAGGATTCGCATACTAATTACAATAGGTATATGTTTAGTACATAGCAAATAAAAGTAATATAAATGAACAATGGACTTCACCATTTAACAAACGCCTGTAAGCATTTATATTAAATTTAAACTTTAAATACAAACAATAAACCTTTTAAATATAACCTAAAAACTATAATTAAAAATATTAATCTTACAACACTTACCCACTCTGGGGTCTCTTTTACCTTTATATCACCAAGACTCATTTATAAACGGGTTATATAAATATTAATAGAAAAATCACCAATAGATATTTTGTACAATCTCTTTTACTATGGAGCGGTTCGAAGTTGAAAACAAAAACCTCGCCTTATCAGCTCCTTCCAAGCCCGCGACGCCGTGTGTCGCGTTGACTTCTAATTCAATGTAAAATATACTATCCTTTTTGATTATTCAGTTTCGCACTAAAATGACGCCACTTTTTAAAAATCAAAGTAACACGCCTCCGTCACCACGCCAAGCGCATCCGCCATCCTCCAGTGAATTTATATGATTCAATTGTACGTGTTTATCGTATGTATATTTATATCCCAATATTGTTTTATAATTAAAATAGCTTTACAATTCAACACAATACGACACATGACGAGACGTGCTTACCCGCGATCACATTTATTTTTCTGCGCTTACCCGCGACCACATTTATTTTTAATAAAATTTAGAAATGTTATAAAATAAATATATTTTCAAACCACAAAGGAGTTAAATGTTACAGTAAATACACGTTTTTTTTATATTCGGCAGTTGGAATCGAACCACAACTTGTCACTTTTACAGTAACACAAGAGAGTAGAGTCGCAAGTACACACGCTTGTGGCTCTCTTTTTCTTTTGTTATATGATTGTTTTGTCTTAATGAAAACAGAGTCTCTTAACTCTAGGCTCCTAGGTGACATCCTGAAGTAAAAAAAACACAAGTCATCATCTACTCTTTCAAAATCAAATCAGCTTCACGCTGTATCTCGCACGCCGCAGGGTAAGCAGAGGGAACCTAGTATTAAGACACTCCGTTCCCCTGCCGATTTCTGGAGGCATTGCGTGTTGAGTGGCAGAACTGAACTCCGCGCTTTGCCTCGATACCAGAGCGAAGAAATGGAAATATAAACGTAAATAAATTTTTTACTTCCTCGAATGGGGATCGAACCCACAACCGTCGCGTTACAGACACACCCTTGTGCCGCTGTGTCATGACGGCCTCATCTACTCTTTCTCCAGATGTATATCCAGAACTAGTGCGGCTCGCTGGAGGCACTCGCATATGCGGCGCAGGTGCAGCGGGCGCGGGGGCTGGCGCCGCATTGCGCGAGGCTCTCCTACAGTTCGGAGCCCTGCTGGCTCCCCCCTCCTCGCACGCCCCCTGCCCCGCGCCCCTCTAGCGCCGTCTACTGTACACGGTGCAGTTATAGAGCACCATGTTGTAGGCGCGTCGGTGGTACCAGAAGACCAGCAGTCTCAGGGAGGTGTACCATGTGAGTTGCTTTTTATATGAAAAGGTACGTTTTTTAAAGAACTAACCGTAAACGGCTGCGCAGTTACTAAATTCTATACGGTATACAGCGTGAATCTTTTGCATAATGTCCCAAATTTAGTGTATTCACCACTAATGGATGGTGGATTTTACCTATTTATATAAAACTTTTTCGTAACGAGCGAAGGATTAAAAGTTAAAATTTATCATATAGGCTCCATGAAGATTAGGTATAAGGTATTAAGAGATTTTACCAAAACTCCTATAAAAACCCACTTTATCTGTTTAGTAATAATAGTGGTAATATATATTATTTATTTATAATATTAATAATTTTCATATTTTTCCTTGTTTCCAGAGCCGCCGCGGCTAGTTCCAGCTTCGTTAGATAGTGTTAGAAGTTGAATCACAAACTTTATAACGTTATTAACAAACATCGAAGTGTACAGACAGCCGGACAGTGTTGTATATACATATAGTTATATTACGTGTCATACATATTATTTAATTTACTTTATTAATATATCATTTAAAATATTGTTATAGATATGTGTTTTAATTTTGCATTAATATATACATGCATTACCCAGTAAGTGCTTAAATAATGTTTAATAAGTGATAATATTTTTTTTTTGTAATTTTTATAGTTTGAAAGCGGGTTTTGAGTCGATATTTTTTTTAGAGATTTTTATCTGTAATACCTACTGTGCGAAAATCAATTTTAAATTCATTAATGAATTATAATTATATTTGTATATATATATATGTTTATTTTATTTAATAAATTGTTGGATTATTTGTATAAAAGTACTCGGGTATAACTTAATAAGGCTTAATATTTGTGAGTCACCTTTATCCAACATTTTTAATGCTATATTGTTTAATGAAAATTAAACGAATTATTTTGTATATATTGATTTGTGTAATTTATATGAGATAATTAAATAATATGAGGTATTATGTAAAATTGTCATTATTTGTCATTATGTATAAAAAATAAGGGATTAAAGTAAATATTCAAAATATATATGTTCATTAAAAAATGTATTGTGTTTTTATATTATATATGTGTAGTAACAAAAATCCAAAGTTTTGTACGTATTAGTTAAAGTTGTAAAGACTTTAACCCCTTATTTAATATAATATATCTTAGTTAAGGAAGTAATTTAATTTAATTATAGAGTAATTTATTATTATTACTTTTATACATTTTCATGATATTGTTATATCACATTGTAGATTGTATGGAAATAGAATAGGTGACGTATTAGTGTTAACAAAATTAAATCGTACACAAAGATGTCAATTAGTATTTAATTAACTTTAAACTGGTAATTGACGTCTCTGAGAGCGACTGATAGTTTAATACATAACGAAACTATAATGATAAATTTACGTGGTTAATTAATTTATAATTTAAGTGAATTCTTTCCTTTCTTTGTACAAAAATGGCGCTTAGATTACAATAATTTGGTAAACCGATTTTTAATGACAACTTAACAAGTACTTTTAAACAAATGTTACTTAAGCAATATTGAAAAATAGAAATGAAGAATATGTTAAGTTAGATACAACACTATTTCTTTAAGATTGAGACCACCAACCAACACGCAATACTTACATTTTAAAAATACATAAAATCAATGCATATATAGAAACTATAACAATTATATTTAATACATAATTTCTCAGTATAAAAAAATAAATATTGTGTTTCTGATTTGACAACGCTAATGAAATGTGATAGCATTAACCATCACCTTAATAACTGTATAATATTTATTATAGGAAACACTCAATTTGCTTATAGATTTCACTCAATTTATATATTTCATCTATTTCCAATTATTTGTTACGTTGGTTTTTGGATATCATATATTTAATAATATAAAAGAAATAACACAAAGAGAAATATTTTGATTTTTTATCATATGTTGGTATGCGAATAATATATAATATGTATTTTGTAGTTTCACCCCGTATTTCTTTTAACAAATATGATCAGAACTAAAAAAATTAAATCACGCAATCAAGCACTATATTTTTAACGAATTTCCAGATGCTCTTTTATTTATTAAACGGGCTAT
Source organism: Heliconius numata (assembly GCA_016802625.1). Classification (NCBI taxonomy): domain Eukaryota; kingdom Metazoa; phylum Arthropoda; class Insecta; order Lepidoptera; family Nymphalidae; genus Heliconius; species Heliconius numata. Next base: position 1,150,781 of record JAEBDU010000010.1, on the reverse strand, counting down.
GAATGTAGTATTTGTAATTTAGTTACTCACTTAGAGACGGTATTTAACATTAAAGTGACATTAAATTAATACATACATACGAAAAGCCTAATTGTAAATTAAACACTGACTAACACCTCTGAGTAAGACTTCTAAAGGTCTATACGCACGTATCCTGCTAAGGACTATCTATAAATGATTGCACAAGGGGTCGACGAGGATAGGATCCCGAAATTTCGTGACATCTCATTTCAAAATATTATATACAACATAATTTTGAAACTGCTGTTTTAATTTAACAATTTTTGTGTTTCAAATTAGAAAATGCATGACGTCACAAGAGGTAGGATGACACAAGGACAGAGCAGGGATGAAAAATCATGAAATTCGTGTGACCTAATTTTTAATGCTAAGGATAAATGAATAAAGCCTACATCGATGAATAGGGTATATAATGTTACAACCTAACTAGTTCTAGATTACACTAGACTAGTACTAGATTCTAAATTATTTTGGAATTTTGGGGCTCCTTCCATATTTTGCGTCTCTTTAAACTTACTTCATGTTGCCAATATTTGTACTATTTATAGAAATTTTTATATATAAAACTGTTTTAATAGAATATATATAAATATTGAAATTTTATATTGTCTTACCACGTTGGTTGTGACTTCAAACTCTATAATTTACAAAAAAAAAAAATTAATACTTGTATCAAAATTATATGAAGTCTTAAAAAAAGTTATGCATTCTGTATTTGTTTACTGTAATTATTAATTTTATTTATCGCTTAAATATTTGTCAATGTGCCTGTTTGTATTTTTATACGCTAAAAGAAAAATAAATAATGTATTATTAAAAATAATATTATAAGATGCATCAAGCGCAGAATATAGCTGTCTTGGCGCACGGGCACAAACGTGCGACTGACGTGCGACTGACTAATCATGACGGTCGTTGGCTCGATTCCCACACGGATGAAATAAATATTTATTATTTTCATTTCTTCGCTCTGGTAAAGAGGCAAAGCGCGATGTTAAGTTCCGCCACTCAACACACAATGCCTCGAGAATTCGGCAAATAGTGGAGCACGAAGTGTCTTATTAGGGACATAGTGTCTTAACCCTGCCTACCCTGCTTTGTGCATAATACAGCGTTAAGCTTTTTTTAAATCGAGCACAGATTTTATCGAGCCGATTCGAGCGTGTCAAATTTTAGATATAAACAGTAAGTTACCATTTTGCAATAGCTACACGTAATCGACAACGAACCCATCGATTGCATAAAGTAAGTAATATTAATACTACATTATAATTATACAGTTAGTTTCTTTTTGTAATTTTCCATTTTATTAGTTTTAGAAATCTTAAAAGGTGGACGCCAAATATTTATAAGTAATAAACGAATATCAGTTATTTATATGAAAATCTTTAAGATATAGGTAATCTTAAAAAAAGCACTTATTGACAGTAAAAGTATAAAGCAACTCAAAACTAAATATTCAGAAGCAGAAATTACTCTCATGGTGCATTATAATTTCCATAGTATAATATAACAATAAATAAAATATATAATCTCATACACCATTAACTTCTAATTTTAATCACACACATTTGCACTTAGAAACGTCAATTAGAATTTAATAAACAGTTGGGGAAAAAGTTGGGTAATAAAGTTAAATTCTAATTGGCGTCTCTGAGTGTCCTCTCATACAAAATAGACGTAGCAAATACATATTAACATACGTAAGGACGCTCATGCAATGAAATAATATTATTATAATTACATTTATTTTTTAAGCCTTTTCTTTCAATATGTATATCGATTCCAATTTTAACCGAGTTTAAAAAAAATGATGATATAGCATAATTTCATTAGATGAGCGTTAGCAATGTTGGATATATCATATATAGACATTCTAATGAGTATTATTGTTAGAAAGGAGTTCTCTCTCTGAGATATCAGTAAGAACTGAATAAATATGATTAAAAGTGTTTTTCTTTTATTATCCTTTAAATACTATTTTTTTTTAAAATATGCAGATATTTTTTTATAATCTATTTAAATGACACTTGAAACAGTAAATATTCAAAAAAAAATACTAGTTTTTAATTGTCACACATTCAAAGGAACTTTTGCGGCAAAAATAAGATTTACTCTAATAGAATTTCAATCATCAATAGATAATTTCATTAAAAATTAGAGCTATCCTGGCTTAGTAGTATAGCACTGTCTATAAATGTAATAGTAGCGGGTTCGAATCTCTCCGTTCGCTTGTAAAGTCAATGTGTGGAGTTGAGGTTCGCTACTAAGTAGGCCAGAACTCAAAATCCAGCTAAAAGCAACAAACTGACCACATCCACACATTGATACCTCAAGATTCAGCCAATTAAGTAAAACACTTATTCTGTAATAATATGTAGCATGCAAGTTGCAACTCTTTATAGTGAAATAGTTTTTTACTTATGAACCGATCCAAATAAAACAAACACTAAATGTTAAGGGAAGTTTGCCGAAATACAATATTGAAGACTGCATTTACGAAATCGTAAATCGATTAAACAAACGCAACATACAAAAAAAAATTTATCATTGTTTTGGCTCACATTAATAAATGCCCCCAATTATATATTTTGTCATATACAGACAGCATATTTAGTTAAAAACAAGCACTTAATTTTCATATAATGCAGTTGAGAGTTGAGACGGCTTGTACCGTCTGCATCACAACCACATCCGTTATTTGATGAATACTAACTACGACTAGTGCAACGAATAACAATATAAGTATAAGGTCCTCTAAATTCCTTTAGAATTACTTCGTTTGAGCTTCATTTATATGACTATTTATTTATACAACAAAAACATATTGTTTTTGCCGTTTTCACTTAATAAAAATAAGAATATGTAAATTTAGTAAGAACATCGGCAAACATTTTTGACTTAAACCGATATTTTTGTGCTTTTTCCTTAATTTATCAGTCCTATTTTTTTTTTACTTAAATTCTGAAGTGGATTTTTCATAGGTAGGCGTGGTCTAATATGCTCCTCCTTTATCCGGCCATTTACAAAATAATGTCAAATCTATTTTTTACTTGTTACGTCAATCTATAGAAAACTTAATGCTGGAAATTTAAGTTTAACTGGCTGGCTTTTTAAAAATATATAATACTGAAATTGAAACTACTTATTTAAAATACAATATTAATAATGTGAAGAAACAAAAAGAAACTACTCGGCCTTTCTAGCTGTAAGTTCTCGCATTACAATCAAAGCAAAATAAGAGCTCTATTGTTCTTGTTCTACATTATACTATTATAATATCTGCTGTGCCCTCTGGTCTCGTTCGCTGTTGAAGCTTCGTGTTGTTCGATGTATGGCGTAGGTTGACAGGTTTGGGCTCAATTCCGATCATACCATTACCAAGAGTATCTATTCCAAATAGAGATAAAATTATTGGTATTAAAAACTATTTTGCGGGTCTCATCTATATGTATAAAATCGAAAGGTCACTCACTCATCACGAAATCTCAGAAACTACGAGTGCTAGGAATCTCAAATTTTGCATAGGAGTTACTCATAGGACGTAGGTGCTCGCTAAGACGAGAATTTGCAATATTCGACTTGTAAGGGGTTGTTTTTGGGGTTGAAAGTTTGTATGAAACTTCGTTACTACAAATGCTAGGAGTCTCAAATTTTGCATAGACGTCACTAGGACGTAGGTAGCTACTCATGGAGACAGAAATTAATAATAACGTAGTTTACGCAGGCGATGCCGCGCGCGGGCCGCTAGTTATATATAAAAGATATTTGTTTTACCGTTTTTAAAAACTATGTCCATATTCGTAATATTCGAAAGTGGGTGGCTAACGTGCCCTATACGACGCAAACAAGATGCCAGCCCACGACCGCCTGCCACGGCTATGTATAGCATTGCGGCCCCCTATCTCCTCTCGGTTATTTTGAGGTCGTCGCGACTTGCTACAAGTATTTTGTCCTTAAATGAGTAAATCTTGACTGAAATTTAGGAGTTAATTTTATTTTATAAAATATACTGGTGCTGCGTATGCTGATGTTATTTCTATACAATAAAAATAAATTGTTCTTTTGTTCCGTTTATTTCTTAGTAAAAATAATAGGTACGTACATGTATATATGCTAACCATAGCAAAATATATATTACAATTATATTGGCTACTATTCTACAAACCTACGCCTCGTACGAACTTGTACGTTGTGTGTTGGCTACACACTTGTCATAAAGAAATTATGCGCGAGAGGTTCCCTCTGCCTACTCTGTGTGCGGTATACAGCGTGAAGCTGATTTAAGAAATTATAATACAATAGCACAATATCGTTATCAATGGTAGGTACCTACTCTCAATGATGATCAATGTATATTATGGTCGTTGACATTGCTTAAGTAATTGGTAGTTGATAGGTACTGATATGAAGTGGACATACGAGACCGTACACATATAATGTGACGATTTTAATTTAAAAGAAAATCGAACAAAAGATATAAATAGAAAGATATACTTATACCGATATAACAACGCGGTGGTGGTAGAGACGGAAATGCGTCAAATTAGTTCAACGACCGCTAACTTTACGCCAAAAATAGCCGCGTCTCACGCTGTGTTAGATTAGTTTTATAGTTTCGTTAACTTGCTTGTCTCTACCTACCCATAGCGCATAAGAATGGAAGGAATGCAAAGGGGGCATATCGGGGCATAACCCCAGATTAGTCTAGAACCCAACTGAGACATTTTACTAATAAAAAACTTCACTTTAAGAAGAGTTTTCTTCACTAAGGGTTATTCGTGTAAAGGTTTTATTTTATTAACTTACGAATAACTCTATTCAAAGCAAAAGCCCAGCCCCACATATCCAATATATCTAGATACACCCATGCACGTACGCACTTCCTTGGTTATCTCTTCCGCTTTTTATTTTCAACGTAAACAGAGAAAGCTTTAATAACAAAATTACTCCGTTCTCTACTTGTTATAAGACCAGAAAAATGGAAGGATTTTAATTAACTTAAACTCTTATTGGCTCTTGTTAGTACTTATTACTTTAAAGCTAAGTACTTAATACCTAATATTGATTCTAGAATTGGAGATCCGATTGCTACAGAGTATTTGGTTTTAAAAAGACAATTTTTATATTAAAACTAGTACGTAACTAGTACGAGTACGTCAATACGTATTAAAATGTTTAATAAGTATTATAAGGTTAAATTTTGTAGTAATTTCGTCGATTAATTATATTGATATAACTTTTAAGTTTTACAAGCAGATAAAAAATCAAAAGAAAATCTTTGTTTTGAGTTCTAATTATACCATTGAGACATAATCCTAAATTTAGGAAAATCTGCATGAGTGAAAAATCTTTTCAAAGAATTATTTTCACAAAATACAATAGGCCTACGCCTATTATATTTTGGGCCTCAGGCCTCAAAATGATGAAATAATAAAAAAATGACACAATAACCTTACTGTAACTACAACTTTTATGAAAGTACCTATTATAAGAAAACAACTTGTTATGCCCACACAAGTATCTGAACCAGAATTATGTCATCATTCATAAACAGATGACCATGTAAGGCAAGGTGAGGATGATGTCACCCGCCGTCGCCCACCACTCCCCACCACCCACCAACCGAAGCTGGTTATCATACTCGATTCTTGATATAAGGATAGGAGTAAGTTTTTATGTACTGTGGAACTAACTGTTAATAAAGTAAATTAATATATTTATTAAATTTTAACTTGGCTATAATTATTTTGCCAACTTCGTTAAGAGAATATTGTACCTACTGTATATTGAAGACTTCCTAAATACACCGACCAAAAGCTTTTTTTAATTTACGCAGATTGGCATTGATTTCAAAAAACAATGTTTAAATAGAAAATTCTTCCTCTTTAATAATTTCGTCGATATCAAGATAAAAAATATCATAATTAAAATAATATTCATATTTTTTTTATCTAAGTGTGTAGGTATAGTATTGAAGTGATTAAACAAAAAATGAAAAATGTTGGCCAGAAAGATGTGAAAGTATACTATTCTAAAGCGTAATTGAATGGCTACCACGGTCCAAATAACCCAAGAGGCGTCGAATTGAACCGCGCTCTTTATATACTTACACGTATTAATAAATCTAGCTATGAAGACTTGCTATAGTGAAATTTCGATATCGCTTACTGTGTACTAGCATCCGTCAAAGATGATAAAGAGAAATTTATTTTTATTTATCAATTTTGTAAAAAAATATTATTAAACATCGACTTCGCTATCAAAACATGGTTAAACAAAAACAAATTTAAGTTTTAACAGTATTATCAACATATTTGGTAGATTTATCTACCTAGTCGTTTTAATAACGGACTGCGGGTAGGGGAGGAGGATTTAGTGTTAACTCCAAAGATGTTAAATTAGAACGTTTCTCAGTACTAAACTCATTAATATCAACAAGTTTATTTTAATTAAGTAGGTACCTTCACTGTCTTAATTTAATCGTTTCGTGAGTCTAATGCGAAGTCAAGTATGTTACAAAAATTACTTAAGTATATAATATGATAGAATTTCAGATATTTATCAGGCAAAAGAAGAAACTAATTAATCTATTGATATAGACTACACCTCAAAATTATGCTTGTTGATTTATCTGTACCAACTTTCATTATAAACAAAGTAATGTTTTTTTATATTTGATAGTCATATTGTACTAGGATTAAACAAAACTACAAAAATAAATTTGATTTCTTTTTATTTCACCGGAATGTATTCGGTGCGAGTGCTCAACGTTAATTAAACCGCTTAGTACTCCTCGGCACCCTCGCCTTCTCCTTCAGCGGAGTCCATGCCGACCTCTTCGTAATCCTTCTCCAGGGCGGCCAAGTCTTCGCGGGCCTCGGAGAACTCACCCTCCTCCATACCCTCACCGACGTACCAGTGCACGAAGGCGCGCTTGGCGTACATCAAGTCGAACTTGTGGTCGAGACGTGCCCACGCTTCAGCGATGGCGGTAGTGTTGGACAACATGCATACGGCACGCTGTACCTTGGCCAAATCTCCGCCTGGCACGACAGTCGGGGGCTGGTAGTTGATGCCCACCTTGAAACCAGTAGGACACCAGTCCACGAACTGGATGGTGCGCTTGGTCTTGATGGTGGCGATGGCGGCGTTCACGTCCTTGGGCACGACGTCACCACGGTACAACATGCAGCACGCCATGTACTTGCCGTGGCGCGGGTCGCATTTCACCATCTGGTTAGCAGGCTCGAAGCACGCGTTGGTGATTTCGGAGACAGAGAGCTGTTCATGGTAAGCCTTCTCAGCAGAGATGACTGGGGCGTAGGTAACGAGGGGGAAGTGAATACGTGGGTAGGGCACCAAGTTGGTCTGGAACTCTGTAAGATCGACGTTGAGTGCGCCGTCGAAACGCAGGGAGGCTGTAATGGAGGACACGATTTGACCAATGAGACGATTCAAGTTAGTGTAGGTTGGGCGTTCGATGTCCAAGTTGCGGCGGCAGATGTCGTAGATGGCCTCGTTGTCGACCATGAAGGCGCAGTCGGAGTGTTCAAGAGTGGTGTGCGTGGTCAGGATGGAGTTGTATGGCTCAACCACAGCAGTGGAGACCTGTGGGGCGGGATAGATGGCGAACTCGAGTTTGGACTTCTTGCCGTAGTCAACTGAGAGACGCTCCATCAACAGAGAAGTGAACCCTGATCCGGTACCACCACCGAAGGAGTGGAAGATGAGGAAGCCCTGGAGGCCTGTGCACTGGTCAGCGAGCTTGCGGATGCGGTCGAGAACTAGGTCAACAATCTCCTTGCCGATGGTGTAGTGACCACGGGCGTAGTTGTTGGCCGCATCTTCCTTACCAGTGATAAGTTGTTCTGGATGAAACAACTGTCTGTATGTGCCGGTACGAACCTCATCTGTTGACAAAAGAGAAACATTATTAATTAGATTTTTTTTACTTTTATTATGAAATTGACATTAGAATTTCATATCTAGACACTATCTTACCAACTACTGTAGGCTCCAAGTCGACGAACACTGCACGGGGTACGTGTTTGCCGGCGCCGGTCTCACTGAAGAAGGTGTTGAAGGAGTCGTCTCCACCTCCGATGGTCTTGTCTGTGGGCATCTGGCCATCAGGTTGGATGCCATGCTCTAGGCAGTAGAGCTCCCAGCAGGCGTTACCGATCTGGACACCAGCTTGGCCAACGTGTACGGAGATGCACTCACGCTGGAGGAATTAAAAAATTACTTATATATAAAATTCAAGAATTCGGCGCATATTAATACCTGAACATAAAGTAATTGTAAGCAATTCACGTGACATTAAACCCATAACCGCTTTATGCATCGTTAATTAACTCTATGTATTCAATTCTAAAGATCTGTAATTTAACCTATCAGCATTATATCGCGTGATCGATTTCCAACCAACGGATAAAGTAACGGTACGTATAAACAAAAAATGTAAAAGCTACATAAAAGAAAGTCGAAAGTGACCTCATTTAGATAATAAATACCGTAATTATACACCGGAATATAAAGATATGCTTTAAGAAGGATGCATTATTCTTAAAAATCAATAGCGATATTGAGCTCGCGTGACATCAGTAGATGAAAACCTTGAATGAGGTCAACGGACACGTCACCGATAGAATATGCAAAAACAAAGTATTCTAAGGATAAAATTCATCACGAACATTAAATAAAATTAAATTAATAACCTTTTATTAACTGATTGATGATGAATTGTTAATTTATTTCAAATATCGATCTACAGAAAAGGGCGTGTCAGCGTAATAAGGCAAAATCAAAGTAAATCCGACGAAATTATCTAAATCTGTATTCGAAACAAAATAATAGCGTTTGAAGGTAGAAGAAATTTAAAATGGCATGTATTACAGAATAAATTCAAACTAAAATTGTCACACCCGGCCTCGTGTGAAACGCCGACAAGATGGCGTACCGGCACTTGCTAACGTTTTTTGCGTGACAAATTTCGATATCTATTATTATATTCAAAATGATCGTGAGTAGTACATAAAACGACAATAAACTTACCATTTTGTTTGAGTTTTGTTGAACTTAACGTAGAAATATAATTTAATAAATTAATCAGTCGTCGTTCAGCGCGACCGGTTAAGAGGCTTGCCGAACGGTTAGTAACGTGAAAATTCCGTTATTTCGTATATATAGGAGTGTCGTGGCGGGCGACCGACGCGCTGTGCTGCTTCCTGATTGGTGGGCGGGAACGCCGCAGAGGCGTATCGACCAATGAGGGGGCAGGAAATATATCTCCATTGCAGGCGTAATGCTGATTCATTGATGTTTAGTGATGTATGTAGTCGATATATGGTTTTAAAATTACTTTTCAAAGAATATTATATTATTTATATGTTAAAAATCAGTTTCTTATTTATATATTTAACTTGTTTAATCAGTAAATAAATTACTAACATTACCTTCGGCTACGTCTACTTAATGAAATGGAAATAATTAAAAAATAATCATCATGCTCTTGGAAACTATCAAGCTATCCTATTATCTCGTTGTTATTTGGCTTCTACTTTTCTGTTGAAGAAATTCTCCTAACATATCTGTAACGTTGCCATTTCCATAATATAATATAGTTTTAAGAAAATTTGAAGTTATATTTTAGTTTATTTATGTAAATTTCAACAACAAAGTATTTTGTAGCAGTGTTTTAAAAGTCATTAGAGACAAATTAAAGCTTTTCAATGGTTTCGAATGTGAATTTAAATATAAGTCCAAATTGGGTTTTTTTTTAAATTATTGACAATTTAATATTTACAAATATGAGTTTCTAACATCTATTAAAATTAGCAGACAGAAATCATAAACAAAGATAATCCATTAGTAACTCCGTTGTTAACTCTTAAATTAAGTGTTAAGTGGCGTAACTCAACACCTCACATAGTATTTATGCCCTCAATTATTTATTTCATTATAATAGTATGTAAGACTTTGAAAATAAACCATGTTAATTTTTTATTTACAAAGTATTTACAAAATATATTTTTTTTGAAGTGTAAAAATATAACAAAAATGTTTAAAACAATATTTTAAAAAAATATATTTTCTAGAAGTCAGTAGTTATAATGAAAATTTGTTTAGAATATAAAACAAAATTAGACTATAGTTTTAAGGAAAATAATAAATTTAATATTACAAAAAATATTATATCGATATTAAGTACGGTTCAGTACTACTACTACGCTTGTGTGTGTTTTCGCAGAACGCACACATACAAACTGGAGCCGCGGCCGTCTGGAGCTTTTTATTTAATTTTTTTCCCCGAAAACACAATTTCTGGATCAATAGATACTTTATTCTAATAATATGAAACTAAATTATTTACTTATAAGTTATACAATTTCTAAATAACTATATGTTGAATCTACTTTAGCAATAACATTATTCATTATTGACGCAGCTGTGTGTATTATATATATGTGTGCGTATTTTGTATGACAATAATGAATAAGTATCCCTTTTTTTATGGATCGAAGAAACCTCTGTCTGTGCCGGCGAGGGTTACGTCAGAAATATTTTATGTTTAACTATTTTTTTTAGCTTACAGCATATAATATAAAGGATAGGCAGATAGAATGTAGTGTTAAGACACTCCGTTCCCCGCTTTCCGCCGAATTTTTAAGGCATCACGTGTTGCCTGGCGGAGCTCAACTCCGTGATTTGTCTTGTTACCTTAGCGAAGAAAAAAAATATAAAATAATAAACACACATTTGTGCCACTGCGCCACAATAGCCTCAAATTTTACTATTTAGTATATTTTTATTAGTGAAGTAATTCTTGGTATTGATTAAAGAGAAGGACATTTATTATGAATCTGTGAGATATAACATGTACCTACTTATGTACGTAATAGGGTAAATTATGGTACAATATTCGTCATACGATGTTTCAAATTCATTTGTTTTTAGCATGACCTAAATAATTATTAATTAACATTCTGTTATTAATATATTATTCACAAAATTTACTATATTAAAACATTTCATTAGCTATATATAAAAAAAAGGTTTAAGCTCATGCATGTTAAAATTGTTTATTATACCTTATATGTATATTCTTTTTAGGTTCACGCCGTGTCCTATACAAAGCACAGGGCAGATGACACTTGCGAATCCAGTGTTAAGACACTCTGTTCCCATTAAAACACTTCCGTTCCCCACTTTCCGTAAATTCTGAAGGCATTGCGTGTTAATTGGAAGAACTCAACTCAACTCAGCTTAATCTGAATTGCTTTCGTGTTCTAATAATATCTTAATTTTAAAGACAATATCTATGTATTGGATTTCAATAAAACTTTTTACAAAACACTTCTTCTTCTACTTTATATTAATTTATCTTTTTATTTATCAACCGGCAACTTATTGTCAAGAGAATCTTGCCAAATTATAATAGTGAAAATTGCACTTAAATCGGTTAAGTAGTACAGACAAATAGACAAAAAATTAAAAACTCATTATTCTGGGGTGTTTTACATTGATAAATTGCCTCCAATATTATTTTTTCCCATACACAGCATATACAGACGGCGATCAGATATAATTTTATCATATATATTTTTTTGAAGATTCAATGGTGAGAGAAAATAGATTTTTATGATTAAAATGACTTTTATATATTAATTATTTTCAGACTTATAATGGGCTTCATTTCAAATAAAATTAATTTTAAAATTTACTTTTGTTATTTTATTGTACAGCGCCATCTATTAAGCAACTTTAAGACTATTATATGGACGTAGTAGCGACTAGCGAGTGTGTTATGTGCTGCTAAAGGATCGATTTTCTGTTAAGGTACTAACGACATCTAGAATATTCTAATAAGAACTTTAACACTTATAAATATACAAATATCATAAAATCCAATTAATAAAATATAATTTTACCTAACTTTGACTAACTTAGGTTATAATCATAGCTTAATACATAAATAATAAAAAATTACATATTTGAAAACTGTTTCATTTTTAAATAAAACTTACCTCTCTTTCGTACATACGATCGATATAAAAAAAGAGAGAGAGATAGAGAACAGATTCGTGAATCCAGTTTCCGCTCCATTCTTGTTTTCCCGCGCTTCGTTTGACCACTAGCACCGCGCTAAAAACGTCATTCCGCGCGCGAACGAATTTAAAACGCACGCGCCTACGAAACAACGAATATCGGATTAATTTCGGTATAATAATACATAATTTATTTTAATCTCTGTTCAGTGATGAATAACGTTATGTTTTAATATATAAATAAGTGGTTGTAAAATTATTATTTGTGCTTAGTGTTTGTGTTCGCAAAATTGTATCATCAAAAAAATTTTACGTGAGTATAATAATTCTAATAAAATTCGCACATCCCAATATATTTAACGACGCGACAATGATTTATTATGTAAAATATCGTTGACGAGATTTTTTTCGGACATAAGTAGCTCGCAGCCTTTTATGGTTGTTTGTACTCCGTTATTTTCTCAGATATGGATTGAGTCTATGATGATAGTAGGATCTAGACTGGATTTAAACTATGTTGAAAGTGCACGTTAAAACGGTATTGTACTTGCAATATGTATTGAGGTATTGCGTCTAATCGATTTGAAGGAATAAATTATTGTTAATTCCTCGTTTTGGTAAGAAGAGACGCAGCGTTTAAAACCGTCACTTAACAAGCAATTTCTCAAAAACTTTAATGTCTCTAGAACGGAGTATCTGGACACTAAGTTCTCTCTGCCTACCCTCTATATGCAAACAAATATCTATTTATTTCATAACTAGATTCATTTATTTAATTTGTAGCTATTTTCGCTAGCACTTGTTATGCTAAGGTATAATAAAGAACGTGTTCTGCGTTTATCTTAAACACAGTTTAGATAAGAAATATTTTGCATTTGCTTCATTTAAATTGCTCTTTGTGACTTTATTTAATAATATTGGTTTATTCTACAAACGATTACTTTTATTGAATAGAGGCCTACACCTTATAGAATATTACTGTTTTGTTATTTTGTGGGGTTCGATTTGTACTGTTTATATTTATACTACTAGTATTTACCTGCGGCTTTGCTCGCTTTGTCAAATAGAAATAGAAAGAAATAGCTAACGTGATAGCCTTTCTTGCCTTTCTCGGTAAATAACAGCCCATTTATCGAGAATCAACACTTTGATTTGAAATAGTAGTTAGTGAGATCAGTGCACTCAACCACAGAGCTGAAGTGTTCAGATTTACAACTAAGTATACTTATATAGAATAAATCTTTTTTTCCTGGGCTGTTTAACGGCGCCTATCACTTAATAACTAAAATGCTTCAGACATTTCTATTATTCTGTGATGGATACTGCAGAGTACTGAGACACTGGTATTTAGATTTCAATAAAAATAATGTTAAAAATGTGACGGTCATCAGTACTCGTTGTACATTTAGATGTATCAGACGAGAAAAATCATGACTTCATCGTATAATTTATTATATTGTATGTCTTATGAATAAAATAAATAAAAAAAACATTTTATGATGGTAACACCACGGTCTTGGACTAAGAATTTAATGTTTCTTTTATTTTTCTTGATGTAGTGTACTGAAAGAACATAGCGATTTATACTGCGTTTTCTTTCTTCGTTTTGGTTTTCTTTGGGTTATATTGTGTTGGGTATCGGAAAGTTTTAACTCTGTGTTTTAAGCATTAACAATTAACATTAAATTAACTTGTCTTCTGTCCCATTAACCATCCCGAAAAAATGTGTGACTTTTTTGTAAAACTTAATAAAAAACAATATTTAATAAGTAATAAAATCGAAAATAAAATTATGTGATATCAGAAAACTGACGCATAGCCTTGTGGTTTCTTGTACGTTATGTTCACAGTAACACGCCGAAATAAACATGACCAATTGTATTGAGAATATGGCCTTTACAGTTAATGGAATATTGAGATGATATAATGCAATCTTACTCATCCTAATAAGTCATTTTAGGATTTATTTTGTTATTAATACTTTTATGTCTGTGAACAATTATTTTGTAGATTCGAATAATTTTTATAAAAGATAGATTTCATTTCCATGTTTTGATAGAAGACAGCACGGCGTGCAATCATGTGTTATTATAATCAGAAACTGTAGAGAACATTGCATCTGTTAAAATCCATAAGAGAAGGAGCTATTAATCTCCAATAATTTGCCAAATATTCTATCAAACGTATGAATATAGAAACTTCGTAAAAAGCTTGAATCTAAGTCTAGACTTTAAAAAAAATATGCAATTGCAATAAAAATATAAGGTCACATTTTAAACACTCTTTCAGTTAATATGTAAAAACAACAAGGTTTTTTTCTACGCTGTTAGTAATAATAATAAAATGTGATATAAAATGGAAATTCCATTTTCAAGCACTATTAATATTGACACTAACAACGCCATTTCTTCTTTAGCTTTGACACTTGCTCGTGAATATCAATTCATCTCGATATTATATTTTACTTTCACCACAAAAGCTGTTCTTCCATTATCTTGGAATAAATAAATTAATGTTTTGATCAACTTTGTACATGGACTTGACGATAATAATAATAACATACGTACGATAATAATAACCCGGCCCGGTTGGTTTGTGCCCACCCTGGAATAGTCTGGTGCCCACCCCGCAATTTTATGAAAAGATCTGTTCAAAAATCCAGGTCCACTTTTGTCTTAACTTTAGGTTCTCTCTGCTTACAATGTTGCTACGGATACATGACGAAGATAATTTTTTAGTGATGTGTGTTACTAATGTTAATGCTTTTATATAACAATTTTTACTTAAATAAACACTATTATTTATTTTTCATACATTTTCCTCGCAAATGTGAAAAATATCACGTCACTAATATATTACGTTTTGTTTTCATATTTACTGTGACGGTTTTTACATGAAAATAAATATGAATGAATTGTTTTTCAACGACTAAATAACTGTGAATGTTCAATTGTTTTTGGGTTTTACCTTTTTATATTTTTGTGATACTATGTAGTTAGCCACGGTACTTATTGTATTTTTTTCGCATAGCTATAGCATAAGTACTTATTAAGCTATAGTGTAATAAGTATAATAAGTATAATAAGTATAGACAAACGTCTACCACCCTATTTTCGAGATAATGCGTAATGGGTGGTGGAAACCAACGCTGCTTGTTTTACTTGATACCATTGCGGGAAAAGGACGCTGTGCTGCTGAGCCACGACGGCCTCAGAAATTCAACGGCTATTTTAAATATTGTAGAAAATATATTAAAAAGTGGCGTTAAGTTCCGTCACTAAACACGCAATGGTAAGCTACAGACACAGCGTGCATCTAAAAAAATAATAATAAGATGACAAATGTCAAGATTTTTCTAAATTTTACTATTCGCCCTTAGCAATTCTCAGAACAATGTTTCAGTATTATTGTAAACACTGCGATGACATCAGCTATCGAGGGCGCTATATTAAAACTTGGCATCCATCCATGGAGCCACGATATGGATTATATGAAAATTACTGATAGTATTTATTCTAAACAAATTTTCAAACTTCCATTTCAGTTGACTTTAAAATGTTAAAGTGGGTAAAGGAAAGGGTCACGTAGGACGTTTAGTCTTTTGTTCTGTTCTTTTTATTATGGCGACGGTTAGTCTTTAATATATCTGGGTAGTATTATTTTGATTTTTTCAAACAATAAATAATTAGGTATAATTGACTATTATGACATAGTTCATGTGCATGAAATTGTAGAGAAAGAGATAGAGAGAAGTTCGCATGACGACTGACCTGACCTGACGATAGAATGTGACTATAACAGATATATGCGTCGAGACTTTAAAGAAAACCGAACCCATTAGGTACTTAAGTAATATAAAAACAACATGTCGGAGCCCTTACCATATAGCATAGTCCTCCTCTCTCTTTAACTTCGCCAGGCACCAGGAATGAAAAATGAATTTCCAAATGTTATCATACTGCTATATTTCATTATGACTTGCCACACTGATACGGTCAAAAAGGTTTTAGCGAACATTGCAAAGTTTATCAACGTTTTTTCCCGCCATTCGTTGTTATTCATTTTGAAATTTGCTTGACTGTTAATAAGGAGTTGAGGAGAGGAGTTGAGTTGAGGTTCGAAATTATTCTGAAAATGTTACACTTTATGGACAAACTATTTATTTTATTTATAATTTTTATTTTATTAATATTATTATGGGAAATTTCTTCATTTCAATGGAGTGTCTTAACACTAGGTTCCCTCTGCTTACCTTGCTCTGTTCAGATACAGCCTGAACTTAATTTTGATTTAATAATATACATATATACTAATAAAATATTTCGACTCGTAACAGTTGACGAGGTTAAAGAGAAGGAGGGAAAGTAAAAATATAGTAAGTTGATATCAAGCTATCACGTCAGGAATAAAGAGAAACTCAAAAAATACCTTTGACACTCAGAGTTAAATTCTATGCTACTAACCGATTATCCTTTTTGAAAGTCGTCATAGGGCTATTTCTAATTCTTTTGTGGAATACATAATGTGTCATAATATATTTGTTGTTCAACAACAATGTCAGGGTCTCGGGACTTTGTGACATGACTGAATCCGAGTCGGATTCGGTTAAATCACTTGTTTAACCATGACATGAATTATAAGATATTTAAAGCAACTCGCAGAAACGGGGAAAAATGTGGATTTTTGAAACCTTGGCATATATTGTTGTTTAAAGTGTAAGATGTAGCTGTATGTGTATATTATTTGCGGCTTTAAGATAAACTACGTAATACTGCAAGTGATGGTTGTATTGATAAGGGTCATGTTTGACCTTTACTTCTCATACTTAAGGTCATTCATAAAAGAGTGAAAATTATGTTCAGTACATAAAGTACAAACAGAAAGAATTTAGTGTCACTTCATACAATTCTTTTCCGTTATATACCTGCGTTGGATTTCTCCATCCTGAATAGATTCTATTCTTAATCCGATTAGGTCGAGGAAGCTCTAGTGTAAACATATTTTTCCACGGGTGAAAATCATATCCGCGACCATTGTGCCAAAAACTTGCTTTTAACCACGACAATAATTATTTTAATTATTTTTTATAAAAATACGTATTTATTACAATTAATTAAAATAATCATATTTTTATTATTTTGATAATGAACATTAATAATATTATCTGCTGATTAAGCTTTTAAACCGGTAACTATTATCCTTATGGGACATAATTCTTGCTAAGTCGATACTAACTTCAAAGGCCATTAAGTACTTACAATTTATAACTTCCAATTCATGCTTTTCAGGCATTAAGTAGAATAGGCAGAGGGAACCTAGTATCAAGTATATACCAAATACGATTTTTTTTTCGAAATATTGCGAAATAAGTGACGCAACTCAACGCCGCGGTTCATTATTCGTAATATATAAAGTTCTTTATTTATAAGATATAAGGATACAAGAAATCTAGACTACTAGATTGAATGTTATATGGATAATGATGTAACTTCCTGAGTAAGCCTACGTCCCCGTGCACCCAGTTGGCACGCTTGCCAAAACTTAGAAAATAAACCAATATTCGACGACTCACTTTTGTTGAGACTAAAATTAGTTTGGCATTATGAATTTAAGACTGACTAATGTTGTTTTTTTTAGTTGAACTTAAGGTGAAATAAAAAAAAAATACGATTATCTCGTTTTTTCGACCAGTCAGTGGTAGGTATTAAAGTTATAAGACTAAAAGTTATGATTTTGAACTTTACAACATTCGAGCTTTTTTTCCTTTTTTGTCTTCGTTCGAAAGTTTTGACTTTAAATATTTATATAGGATACTGTGATAGGTATCTATTGCAATCCAATTCTCTGACATTTAGAGTCATTCAGTATTTAGTGGCTCAACTAGACGATGCACTTTGTAAAAGTTTGAAAACTAATTTTAATCACAATATATCGTTGTTTTCTAATATCACGTTGTGATATGAGGACAGTTGTGGCGCAGGGATTCAAGCGTGCCACTTTAAATGCGACAAGTTGTGGGTTTGACCCTTACTCGAGGTATTTTTTATATATTTTTATTAAATATTTTTAATATTTTCATTTCATGAAGGGAGTGTCTCAAAACTAGGCTCCCAGGTTCTGTCTTCTTAATCTCATGCGGGATACAGCTTGAAACTAAAAAAGACATAAAATACGTTGTGATTTCAACCTTTAAATACTAAGTGAAGTGAAATAAAACAAAATAGTATTTAATATACCAAAAGGGAAAAGCTTGCAACAATATGAATTTGTCTAAATATTTGCCTTTGGAGAAAGCAGAATCCATGACCTTTCGCTCCAAAGGTGAAGGCAGGCGCTTAGCAATTGCTAGTTGCTACAAACCTCTCTCTACCTAACAATGTAATGTAGGATTGCAAGCATTATAGACATTTAGAAGGATATTTTGAAAAATAACAATGATGACTTTTAGCGCGGCGTTGAGTTGCGCCACTCATCGGGCAGTGTTTCGAGGTGGGCGGTGTGTGTGAAATTTTCAACGGTTTCCCCTTTATCCGTGATGTAGTTATAGTATTAAATAAAAATATATATTTTGTTTTATTACAAGAACGGGGAAATAAAAAATATTCATTTTTTCGAATGGGAAGAGAGCCTACAGCCGTCGCCTTTACCACTACCATAATAATTTAATGCAAAATTATACATATACCTGCCACCTACATAATTACTTAAAATCCCAGTTAACACTTTAATAGCAATCTCTTATATCCATCCAATTATGTTTTGGCACATGGAACCAGAAACGAGTTGGACCTGTTCTGTGCACTATATATTTTTTTGTCTCAACTGATAACCTTGGTTTGTTTTCGGTGGTATTCGGGCGAGTTTATCTTTTATTACTATTTGGAGCACGTTTTAATTGAAGCATTACGTGTGCTCGCGAATTTCAATGAAGTAACAGTCCTTAATTGACCTTCGTGTTGGAAAGGACTTTTAAATTAATAAGTGACATTTTGTTATTTATCGTGTTTTTTTTTATTTAAATTAAATGCATAGATAGATTTTTTGTATTTTTTATTTTTGGAGTTTTTTTTAATATAGCGAGCGAAGCGGGGGTTTCCTGAGATGGGATTCGCTGGGCTCCCTAGAACTGAGCGAGTTTATTTCAACTCTGCTTGCTCGGTCCTTACCGCTCAACTATTTATTGGTGGAAATACAAATATCCAGCTTACTCTTGCGAGTTCAACATAGTCCTTAATGGGTCCGCTCCGCTAGCGCTAGAAACCGGGCTTTATACTAGCAAACGTTTTTTTTATAGAGAGGATTAAAAATGAAAACAAAAACAAGTTTTGCTTTACATAATCTAGCGAGGTCGCTTGCCACCAACACACCGCACCGTGACTTATTGGTTTATTTCATTAATTAAAAACCTATTCTCCTTGGAGTATATACTCGTAGGAGCAAAGCAAGATGGATATCAGCTATGGTAGAAAAAGATAGAAATAGCTCATATTAGTGTGGGCTCTTAAGTTATGGAGAATCGTTAAAATATTTTTATTGTTTCTGCGATTACTTATTATATTTGTCATATTTATGTTTTCAAAGAAATTAACTAACATTTTTTATACTTACAACTAACTATTATACAAATTTAAAATGGCCCTTTTAAATTGCAATGAGTAATATTATTACAATATATTCTTAACGTAAAAATGTTGAGCGTCTGTGTATAAATATTTATAAAATAAATACATATAATTTAGTCTTTGCTCGATATTTACATAATTTTACTTCTACGGACATTACAAAATTTACCTGACAGTAAACCTAACAGAACGCAGAACTCAGAAGTCAATGAGCTAAATCTATTTGCTACTTCGTGTAGGAGTATCCAGTTTACGTGCATGACACAGTTGCACTCACCACTTTAGTATGGACTCTATACTATACTATAGATAGAGTATAGGGTAGTATAGACTAAAGAACATAGGCTATAAAGTATAGGCTATAGGGTAGCATAGAATAAAGAGCGTAGGCTATAGAATAGAGGCTATAGGATAGGTATAGGCAATTTTGTGCGGCTTGCGAGTACAACTCATCCCACACTAAGAATTTGTCCCACAATGCTGCTTTAATTACTTCCCATTGATAGCTGATTAAACATGTTTGTTATTTGAAATTTAAATTACGATATACGAGCACCTATATAAATGTATGTATGTATAATATACACAGAAAATCGTAGTGTAACGTCATTATACAAGACAGTTGTAACGCAGTGGGACGGTATTCGACTTTACCGACGCTTGTGGGTTTGGTACCCACTTGGCAGAATTATTATATTTTAAGCTGTTTTCGTTCCCTTTTCTTTACATACAAAAGACCGTGCTTTGTTTAATAAAGAAATAAACTAATTGCACTCTCGTTTCTGATTTTAAGTGCGTACTCCTAAAACTTGGCAGACCAACAAGTATTCACTGTTTGATCGTTGTAATATTGTTTATACATGCAGTAAAAATATACTCATACAACGCCAAAAAAATATAAATTTACATTTTGTTTGGAGAAGAGATTAAAAAAAACATTTGAAATATTTTTCATTATTTACATTTAATCTATTTTTGCCTACCACTTGACCTTCATAAGAAACTGGAGCGGGAAAGGTATAATGAATTACGTAAACTAAATTTCTTTAAGCGAAAAGTATGGCTGTTCTTCATTATCGAATTTATTATATTAATTCTATACAATGTTATTCTTTTCTTACTCTATGTTCTAAGTTATTCAGTGTACATTTTTAAGCTTCTTATAATATGAAGCGTTTCAAAATACGCTATACAGACGGTGGGCGGGCGGCATTCTAAAACCGATCCGCCCACGAGACCTTACTGGACTATACACTTTTTATTGCAGTACATTTTGAAATAAGTTCTGCATTATAAATTTATATTGCATTTGTATTGAGTCGTAGAGTTCCAGTCAGAGTAGTTCCTGAGACTACCACGTTCAACCAAACAAATTCTTCATCTTTATAATAGTAGTAGACTACAACCAATTTTGTACCACTCATATAACAGTTCAAACTGCATTATTCATATAATGATTATTAATAGGACAGTCGTGGTGCAGGGGGTTGTGGGTTCGATGCCCACTCGAGGAAATGTATAAAATATATATTATTTTCATTACTTCGCTCTGGTATAGAGGCAAAGCGCTCGCTTGAGTTCTGCCACTCATGACGCAATGCCTCCATAATCCTCCAGAAAATGGGGAACGGAGTGTCTTAACACTGGGTTCCCTCTGCCTACCCTGCTGCTGTGTGTGGGATACACCGTGGAGCTAATAATAATTATTAAATGCATTTTAATACCATTTAATGAATTATACCTACACAAAACTCGTTACCTCCACAACACGTCCTTGTCACCACTTGCCGACATAATGATTGCACAGTGCACACCTACGTACACGGTACTACGTACTACTCTTATGGAACTATCGAAATCAATCGTTTAAAGCAAAAACGCCTTTTAGTGAAGTGCCGAAGAGGATACATTTGAATGTACCGTTTAAAGTCATTTCTTAGTACATTACGGAAATGGGTGGTAAGATGCGAACTAGATGAACTCTAGACATATCGTTGAGTTGATTATGATAGATTGAATTTGTTCTTTTAAGTAGTGTTTTATAGTAATTTAGTGGTTTGTCCCTGCTTCGTTTGAGTGTTAATACGGAAGAGGAAACCTCCGTTCCCATTAACTTGCTTTCCGCCAAATACTGGAGGCATTGCTCTAGAATTGCGTGTTGAATGGCGGATTTCAACGCCAAACTTTGCCTCGTTACGATTTTGTTATGTAAAATTACTAATTTTGAAAGATTAGGAAATAATATACCTTGCATTGGTTATTTTTGGTGTGTAATTTTGATACAATTACAAAATCCTAAATGTGACTTTCTTTAGATCTCTTTATCTGAACACGAACAGATTGACAAGTACACTTACTTATTTAGAGAAATCTTGTGTATAAAATAGAAACCAAAGACAGACAATTCCAATTTACTTACAAGAGTAGACTTTATGTAGACTGTCTAGAAATAGCTCAAATGACCATTCTGTAACCATTTGACGGCACTGAGACGCCACTTGTACTAGTGAGCGAGATAAAATAAACTGATGGATAGATGGAGTAAGTATGTAACTATCATTAATTAGATTTTTGTTCAGGTTCACGATGTATCAGGGTAGGGAACCTAATGTTAAGACACTCTGTTCCCCACTGGCCGCCAAACTTTTGAGGCATTGTGTTTTGAGTAGCGGGACTCAAAGTTGTGCTTTGTCTTGTTACCAGAGCGAACTTAAATTTATTAAATACCTACTTATTTTTTTTTAATTATAAACTTTTTGCCAAATATCATTTAAATCAGCGACTAAACCATCTTTTTAATAAATAGATTCGTCATTATCTTAAAGTAATTTTATTAAAATTTAATAAGTTTACATATCAGTCTTCGTATGTACACATAACTTACGTACTTGTTCAAATTTTTTAATATAAATATAGTAGTTAAAATCTTAAGTAAACGATTTATACATAAATGCGATACGTTACATAATATAATATTTTAATGTATGGATTTTACTTGTTGTCAACCTTGATGAAGACGGCGGCGCTAACTTAGAATAAACATTAACGTTTAAGTATCTGACCTCAAGAAATAATTTATTATTGAAATATTTTGCATAAAATGTTTCATGTGTTCATTTCCTAGCTCTGGTAAGAAGGCAAAATGGGGCGTTGAGTTCCGCGACTCAATATGAAATGACTCTAGAATTAGCGGTAAGTGGGGAACAGAGTGTCTTAACATCAGGATCTCAGGTTTCCTGTGTCCACCCTGCTTCGTGCGGGATACAGCGTGAAGCTAAAAAAGTGTTTGAATGCACCACACAATAAATGTCCGTGAAAGTCTTGTTAGGACTATCTAGGTTTGTCCACAAAATGAATGAAAAAAAAAACCATTTTATAAACATATTGCCTCTCTAGAGTAAACGTATTTGTATCTATTAATTGCTTTATATTGTTTTGGCAAGGTCAGTTTAATGAGATTTAAAGCCTGGGGCATGAGAAATATCCATAACTTATATACATATATACAAAGATAGATATTTATTACAATTATCTAAAGATTTTAGTATTCATCAGTACAATGTTTCGCGATATGATTATTTTCCGTGTAAACTTGACCTATTTTGCCTCTCAACCTGTTGATTGACCTCATGATATCACTGCTCTCGTACACTCTAAATAGAATCGTGACTTCATAATTATAATGTAAAGAGCTTATTTGATTAAACTTCAATTTACTAAACATGTTAATGGAAAAGTTAAAAAGAAAATACTTTTAGCAGTCCCGTTATCGCAAGTTTCTTTTTCTTCCGCATTGATTGATAAAAAGAGAGAATCTCTGCTCTACAGTCTAGTGTCCGGGCCAATTTATTTGAATAGTTATTATCAAAGATAATTTTCATTATCTCCTTTTATATAATTAAACAAGTGTAATATCTAAAACGAGATGATGTGTCATCTTCGAGTTCGACTATCTAAAGTAACGAAAGGGCAACGATCGGGCGAAGCAATTAGCACGAACCCAATTATAAACAATTCTTTTGCTCATCGCTAACCCTTTAGTCATATATAGTCATAGTGATACATAGTCTTTTTAGCTACATTTTTATATACTACCATTTACTTGCGACTTCGTCCCCGTGGTCAAATGAAAAAAGTAATAGTTGTACAAGACATATTCTAAGTGCCTGAAGTAACTGGCCGTCGTTGTGGTGCGTTACTTCGAAATGTCAATACAAAATAAATTTTGCAATTAGAACCAGTTCCTGAGATGAGCGCTGTCAACCAAACAAACTCTTCAGCTTTACTATATATGTGTAAATAAAGAAATGGAAAGTAAAGTATTTACTTTAAATTTTACGTATTCATGTGGTATTTAAATGTTTTTACTTTGAAAGTGAAAAATTATATAAATAAATTAGAAAGTAATACAAGTAATATTCAAAACATTAAATCATCTCGAAGCTTATTTAATATATTTTCTTATTACATGAAACTCGAATATCCTGTTTTTAATTTGCGCGGTCATAACTTAAGATCTTTGTTCCTGTTTAATTAAAGAAGGTGGGAGAGAGATGGCTGCTCGGGAGGGAAAGAGAGGGGTGGTGTACAAAAATAAATGAAAACGCAGGCAAACTACGGCGATGATGTCATGTTCTGTAAGGCGAATAGCGGTCAAGGTATACGCGAACTGAGATGTATCGATGCTAAATATCGATTTGTTCTGCCAATATATTAGAAATATTTGAGGAAATAAGATTTTTTTATCTGTATGGACAAAGCTTAATACCCTGGCGTGTGACGAACCCACAACCATAACAAATAATCAGGAAAATGCCAACTCCCTCTCTATGGTGCGATAATAATGATAATGTTAATTGAAGTTCAAATATGCAATAATAGTGTGCATTACCTGATCTTAACATGGCCGATAGTTTTTCCTCATCCGCGTAGGCGCCGTGAATGAGTGACGCAACCTGCGCCCACGCAGCTTGCGACACGTAGCCTTTATTGGAAACACATTTGGACCCGTCACTGGGTGCTTATTCATAAAATACGAAATAAACAAAATATGATTTATATTATTTGTCGTAATATACACTAACTAACACTATCATTGTTCGTAATATACACTAGATTTTTTATAGTGGTTTATAGAAATTACAGAACCTTGAATGGGCTTCGTTTAATTGTTTAATGTAAGTGTAATTATATACTTATACCTACGTTTACTTATACCTGTTTTACTTTACTGATTAGTCGTGTGTCGTCATTATATCGTACACATAGGCAATACCTCCAGAATTCTGCGGAAAGTGGGCAACGGAAGTGTCTTAATGGGAACGGAGTGTCTTAATACTAAGTTCACCTTATAATGTGCCTTTCATTTGCAAACTTTCAGCCTCGCATCCTGACACGCAAAATTTTAAAAATCAACGACAAATGAAAAAAAAAAAAATTACCAGGCTCCTTATTCTGGATAAAAGTATAACCTAAGTAAGAATAGACATTTTCTTAGCTTCACGCTGTGTCCTGCAAGAAGCAGAAGGAACTTCGTGTTTTGACACTCCGCACCCAACTCTCCGCCCAATTTTCGATATATTAGCTCACTTGAAAAAGAAAACATTAAAATCCTTTATTATAAGGTGATGACGTTATGGCAGATATCCTTATGCCTTTTGCTCCGATCAGGCGAGTAGTGTGAGTCGTGTTGATAGATCAGCCTGTCAGTCAACAGTTACCATTTTAGTATAAAGATTGTAAGAAACCTTTGTTTAGTATTACAAGGAGGCTTAGTATATATAGAAGGCTTTTTATTATTATTATTTTTCCGCATATATATACATATATCAATTATCGGAAAGCGGAGAACGAAGGGTTTTTAGAGCGAAGTCTATCTTATAATAAAAATATCATTTATAAATATAATTAGTTAGCAGTCAGGCGCCATATATTTTTTGCTCTCAGTGGATTATGAATCGTTATTAACCTAATTCCGATGTGTTAATGAAGCCCACTGGCCGCGCAGGCGTGTTACAAAATCTTTGAAGTGGCCACGGTGTTCTCCTTTATAAATTTCCTCTACAACATTCACTAATTATAACTAAGAATTAATAACTGATTAAGCTCAATTGCTTCTAGATTCTAATTACATAATTTTACATAATTTTCATGCACAGGAATTATATATTTATATATATATATATATATATAATTAGGAAAGTAGGAAAACAAGTACACTTAAGAATAGATAGATAGATATAGATGAATCTAATAAAAGCATTGAGGCTATCGCGGCGCAGTGGGAAAGAATTATAGATATTTGTAGATTCAATTCCCACTTGAAGGAATGGAGCAACGGAGCATTTTGATATTAGTTTTTTCTGCTACTCATTAAAATAACTTTAAGCTAATATATATATTTTTTACATATAAACGTTGACGTAATAATGTCGCATTTGGGATATGCGTGACTGAACGCGTTAGTTAAGGGTTCAAATTTCATTCGGTTCAAAGTATTTTTGTTTCTCAGGGCTAGTTAAATACAGCGCGACGTTGATTTTAACCACCTGTCAAGAGATGTCTTTATAATGGATTGTAATTTGAGAACAGAAAGATCCGCGACTATAGAAAAGAGTAAATACATAAATACTTTATTTGATGACTAGTATTTAGAATATTTGTTTCTTAAAAAAATGGTAAAAATGGTCATTGTAATGCAGTGGGACAATATTTTATTGTAACTGTGATATTTGTGAGATCGATCCTTTTCTAATTTTAACCTCAACTTCCCCACTCTGGCAAGATTTTCTTCCCCGCTTCCTTGAGTTCCGCCACTCCATAAGAAATACCTTGACTTTGGGCGGACAGCGGAGATGCGAGTGTTTCGACTTCTTTATTCTAATATTTGCAGCGTAGAGCGGTTAAACTAAATAATACGCTGTATCCAGTACTCCAGGAACCTAGTGTTAAGACATTCCAATCCCCACTTTTCGCCGAATTCTGGAGACATTGCGTGCTTAATGCGGTACTCAACGCCGCGCTTTGTCGCGAAGTGAGAATATAAATTTAAATGAATATTTTATTTCCTCGAGTGGGGATCGAACCCACAATCTGTCTCGTTTACAGTCACACCCCTGTACCCCTGCGTCAAGATTGGCCTGTACTGGTAAAATAAATAATGAATTTACTTTTACAAAACTCAGAATTTATCAAAAACTATAACAATTTTTGTGTAATAAAAATTCATAAATATTTTTCAAACATATTCTATTAAAGGCAACCGGAAATTAACCTATTAATTAAATAAATCGCAACAAACATGGCGCAAGAAGTACACACACAGGCACTACAGGCAGCTATATCTCATAAAGGAGTAACAGACAGACTGACATTTAGATATGAGGCTGTTGATCTGTAGAATATATAATACGCGTCCGCATCTCATAATACAGCCTTCAGCGTTGTCAATCACGTTGAATGGTTACCGCAGGAGTGTCATCTGATATGCTCACTTTTACATCTAATATTAGATAGAGTTTTAAGTTTTTGTGATATATCTCATATATTATAAATATTGTGGGTTTGTTTGGTTGTACGATGGTTGTAGGTTGGAATTCCACTTCGGTGTATATAAAATTTATGTTTTTTGTAGATTCACATTGTTTTCCCTAGTGAGAACCGAACCCACAGCTGCCTTGTTTACCGCCGCTTGTACCCTAACGATACACTGCGATAGTCTATACAATTTGTTTTTTAGTTTATTATATGAAATTTTTATATAGAAATTATTTTGAGCAAACAATGATTACGTTCCAAGCAATTATGATATTATTGGACTAATGTAAGAATTAATTCTTATAATACACATAAATACAACAAACATACATATTTATATCACGAGTTGAATGATGCAAGAATAGGTTATTTCGATAACAATCTAGGCAATGACTTTAGTAATCTGACATTTTATTACTTCAAATGGTAGATAAAGTAGGTGTTTGCTACTAGCTAGGTATATCTTTTACAACTAGAATGTACCAAGGTTAGTGTTGTTAAGCGTCTAAGGGAGGGTTTAGTGCTTCAATTAAACGTAGAGTGGAGACAGAGAGATGACATTTACAAGATTTTTGAAGCTTACGCATATTGAAAGTAATATATTTTTCAATTAAAAACCGCCATACAATGATACTGGCATCCCTATTGCGTTGGCCGTACATTTTCTTTCCAATCACGCAAGCCCCTCTGAGACACATTGTGAAGAAAATGAATTTAAAATATCTGAATCATTCCTTCGTCATTCACATCGGAGCTGCATGTTAATATATAATACAATTTTATTATTTTTATTGCATTCCTTGTACCGAACTAAATTCTTTATGATACAGCGATCTTAGGCTGGAAATAAATTTTATAATACTATTCGTGTTATAATAAGAATTTTAGTTTGTGATATCTTTTACGAAAATATACTATTATTTTTTAGCTTACTATGTTGTGTAATAGTTCTTTTGCATTTGAATCCATAAGTTTGTTTTTGATTAAAAATATTACATAGACACTAAAACTAAACATATCAGTAGATTTTTTTAATAAAATATTTAAATTGTGACTTACTTTATTCTTTGGCTTATTCTAATGTCTTAGAGTTTTTTCTATACCATCATTATAAATTATCAAAAGGATCAAGACATGTGTCAAATATGAAATCTCCCTACATAATATTTCAGGAGAATTTATATACCTTTACGTTTCTTCTCGCATTGCAGGGTAGGACAAGGGAATCCAGTTTTAAGACACTACTATCTCCACCTTCCGTCAAATTTAAGATACTCGAAAAATAGGCGATAACTAGGGCAGAAAGTGTCTTAACATTAGGCTCCCTATATTCCCTTGTATATGCGGGACACTACGTAAAGATAAAAAAATAAATGGCTACTGCAATTGCAAACTCGTTTACCAACATATTTCTATGCCAGGCACGTCAATTTTATAGCATTTTAATATTATTTCACATAGTTATTGCATTTTAAACGCTTATGCTAACTAACAATTTACATACAAAGGTGTGACTGACATTGTTTGACATAATGTTACCGCGTGTTACCGGAAATCGTGACATCATTTATCAATGTGGGAAACTCAAAATTGGCGCCAGATACCTATCTATTGAGTTAAAGTTAAATAAAAAAAATACTTACTTATTTAGCTATATTTATCAGTGACTTGACTCTTGTGATTTTATTAACTTATATATAAACTTGTATCTTGAACGTGAACGGTGTAGCTCGATAAGAAATTATAGTTTAGTTAGCAACGAGCGCTTCGATGGTTTCCTAGATACGCAGGTTCTAGTCCCGCTACGTTTATTTTTTTATACCTTTCCAAATATCTTTTAATATGATAATTGATACTCAGGAGGCCATCATGGCGCAGTGGGACAGCGGACTATAAAGTTATAAACACGATGTTTGCTAGTTCGATCCTTACTTGCGGTGAATAAATAATTTCTCTGCTTTAGCAAGACAAAACGAGGCGTTAAATTCCACCAATCAACACGACAATGAGCCAGGAGAACGAAAAAAAATGAACAAGAATATCTTTATACCTATAGCATTAAACAAGTTATCGTTTACGTTTACGTTAACCGTGACACAAAAACAGAGTTGTAGTCACCAGATTTGGACACCAGCTGTTCAAATGTTATGCATTCATTATTTTGAATGCTGTATGAGGTGCTTTTAATTTATTTTGTTATTTTATATATTAGTAGAGTTAATCGGGGGCTAATGATAATTATTATTTTCTTATCAGCATGTATAGGAAAGTAAACGCTAAGAGAATTTATATCTATAACTTTTATTTCAAAATATAATTATATTTAAATAAATAGATATCTTTTTATTTTTTAAACAACCTCCGTTCACTTTTAAAAACGTTTAAAATATATATTTCTTTTCAAAACATTTTATTTACATAAACGCTACTTTGATTAATGCAATTTAAATATTTTAGAAGAAAAAGCTGCTCCGATAAATAACTTTCTTTGACTTTCTCAAATAAAAACGTCATTACGCGTATCCGGCGCCACTTAATACATGCACTAGTCTAACCCGTGGGTAGAAATGTCACTTGGCCTAGACAGGTTGCCTTAAAGCCATAGTTACAACTTCTTTCGTGTGTTTTCCATATATTGTGATATTTTCGAAGTGATCTTGTGCTCGACTGGCACGCTCGGAACGCCATTATAAAAAACTGAACTGAACTGAAGAAATAGATAGTATAACATAATAGATTTTAGAAGTATATTATGAAGAAAATTAAATATTGTTACTTAATTTTACAAAGAAATGATTCATTCGTCTTGTCTACCTTACAATGAAAAGTGACATTTACTTATTTGTCTTCTTTTTTCATTTTTACAATCAATTTCATGCTGTATCCCGCATACATCAGGATTGGCAGAGAGAATATAGTGTTAAGACACTCAGTTCCGCATTTTATATTCTCATTTATCTAATTTTTGCTATTTTATGAATATAAATATTAATTATATTATTCCTTGTTCCAGATAAAAAAAATCTATCAAAATGGCCACTAAATCATATAGTAAGCATAAGGAGTACAAAGAGTACTCCAGTAGCAGAGGCACCGTCCCTTACACTGACGAACAATTCGGTATGTGTTTATTGCTTTTTGTTAAGTTTCACGGTGTATTTCTGTATAATAGCAGGGTATCAGGGGAACCCTTTGTTAACGCAATCCGTTCTCCACGCCCCTCCCAATTTTCGAGTTTGATCGCTACCTGGGTAAAAAGGGTATTTTTTATTTCCTCGTTCATAAGATAAAATGCAAATGCAGCGTTGAGTTGCGCATTTCGACACGCAGCGTTTCAAATTGAGGCAGAAAGTAAAGAACGGAACATCAGAATAGTGGGTTTTCTCTAACTACCCTCGCTATACGTGGGACTAAGGTTAACAAAATAATATTTATCTGAACATAAGATATTGTGAAAACAAAATGGTGGACGTGATATCACTTTATTAATATTTTTTTCGCGTATTGCGTGGTTTATACATAAAATCCCAATAGGATTTGAACCTATAATTATCGTTGTCAGTTACATGTTTATTAATAACTAATAAGACACCAAGGTTATCTATAAACAATAATAATATTTCAATAATAACACATATTGTCAACAGATATGATAAAATCGGAGTTAATCCCGAAAGGCAGCAAGTTGGACTCATTAGGACGGGGCGGGGGCACCAGGGAGTACCACTATGAGTACAAAGAAGAGACGCATCCGTCCGGCAAGTATGATAGAAAAGACTTGCATACTGTTGAGGTGAGGAATTATTGTTGTTATCGTTAACTAATACCTTGTACTTATCTATCTACCTATTTATCCAAAGATACCTACATTTGTCTATGCATTGCATTCGGCGGAAACTATTTCCTCTGCCCCCAGGTTTCCTCTGTCTATCCCGCCATGTGCGAGATACAACAAAAACCTAAAAAAAATATTGCTTACAAATGTTAATAGGTAACTGGTAGAGAATCACTTTAAGCGTTAACCCTGTGTACACATTTGTTTTTAAGTGTATGGAAAAATATAATGTATAAAAGAATAACAAAACTATTACAGGAGTTCACAATCCCTCCAAAGACTACACCAAAAGCGTCCGAATCCTCGTATTACTATGAAAGAGAGGAGAGGGAGCTGCCCGCGATCACAACGGGCACAAGGACGTATAACTACGAGAGCTCGCCCACACCTGGTGAGGTTTTTTGTATATACTTTTGTGTCTTTGTATTTAGTAGAAGTATTATATGAATATTATCTTTGAGGTTTTTTTGTTTGATATTGAGTGGGTGAATGGTGGACTATTTATATTGATTCTAAACGTTGTACTTTGTTGAACTAGAACGTCAACTGAATCGTAATATAACAGCTAGGAAATTTTCAATATTAAATTAAATACCACCTACATTAGTTCATCAGTATAATTCGAGGTCATCGTGTCGAGGGGCGTGCGACTGTAATCGTAATAATTATGGGTTCATGTCCTACTAGGGGGAAATTTACATAATATTTTCGTTTCCTCCCTCTAGTAACGAGGCAAAGCTCGAGTTTCTCCACTCAAAATACAATGGCTTGAGAATTTGGAGGAAAATAGGAAACGGAAGTGTCTTAGTGAAACTTGCGTTTGTGAACACTAGGCTTGGGAACTTAAAATACTGGGGATATAGCACAGAGATACAAGTGTGTGACTGTAAATGCGATTGGTTGTGGGTTCGATCCCCACTCGAAGAAATGAAATTATTATTTAAATGTACACTTTTAAATTTTTCGCTCTGATGTCGAGGCAAAGCACGGCTTTAAATTCCGCTACCAAACAATGCCTAGAGAATTTGGCGAAAAGTGGGGAAAGGAGTGTCTTAATACTAAGTTACCTATGCTTACCCTGCTGGGTGCGGGATAGCAGCGTGAAACTGATTTTTTATTTATTTTATTATAAAAATATAAATGTTATTAATGTAGGATATTCAAAAGTGAAAAGCTCAAAAGTGACGAAGGAGATGACACAGAACGTGGACGAGCTGGACTCTCTACTCGACGACTTGCAGAAGGATCAAGAGCGACAGCTTTACAAGAGTAAATGTTACTTTATAAAACATACATTTTACTATAATTACGTGTAAAACGTTTAAATGTCCACAATTTTATATTCTTACTAAAGTAATTCTAGTAATTGCTTTATAGAATTGTTTAAAAATATTTAGAACAGTGTCAAAATATACAAATAATGTTTTTCTAGATATAAACACATTTTGCAATACTCCTTGTTTCCTACTAAATTTTGGTGGAAATCAATGCTGCAGTTTGTCTTCATATAAACTTAACAGCTAATACAAATACAAACACAACAGAATGGAATAAAAACAGTATAATTTTATATTTCAGGTGGATACACTTCTGATACAGCTGAAAGTACATCATTCGATTTCAGGAGAGGGTAATTACTAATTATTTTTTACTAAATTATTAATATTTTTTAAAAAAAAAATATTATATATTTTTAATTGTTATTCTTTATAACCATTTATTCAAACTGTATTTAACTTATAAACAATTTATATGATCACAGTACGCCAGCAAAAGCTCCTTCAAGTGGCTATTCTACACTAAAGCATGAGGAGAGAATAGAGAGCTCGTCGTGGGGCTCCAGCCCTCCGCCCGCCGTCAGCAGGGCGGCGGAACTACGCCAGGAGGTGTATAGGGAGGAGAAAACTGGTAGGAAATGTTCAATATTATGGTAGAGAAGTGTTGAGTTTCCCCACTTAATCAAGAAAATTGAACGGAAAGTGGGGAACGAGTTTCTTAACACTAAGTCTAAGCCCTGCTTTGTGCAGGATAAAGCGGAGAGAAAGATTCAATAATTGGAGTCTAAAGTTCAAGTCCCGGTAAACACGTCCAGAGGTATATACACATATGGGGACGTGCACATACGTGTACGACTGCATACATATTGTATTCAAGAAATAGTGACATCGTAATTTCTTTTTTTTGTCTCTATTGCCTCATTTCTCTGTCCAAATGATTTTTAACTAAAAAAATTAAATATTCCACTAAACAACTAATTGTTTTAAAGTTAAATTTTTAATTCGAATTCGAATCATATTAATAACATTTAATTATAATATTTTTATAAATATAATTTCAAATTTTCCAGAGTCCCGTGTGGTACCAGCCCCAGTACCACCAGTACTTGCCCCAGCTGTGTGTGCCCACTGCCACCACCCACCAGGCACTGGCACTGTAAGTATATAAAAATATTTATTAAAATTTATATTACATTTATTAATAATTTTATAGTGCGACCACTATACATATACTATAGGTATTAAATTGTTAGACATATTATGTTTCAAACTTTTAGGTTTCAATTTTAAAACGACTAAAAGTTGTAATTTTAAAAGTTAAAAAAAAATCTCTTCCTCGTCTTAGACGGTTTCCAATAAGTTGGCTTTTGCAATTTTTATATGTTTTATAACAAAAATATTTTATACTTAAAAATAATGTTCTATATTCTCACTATTAGATTTAATATGGTCTTTAAATCTAAGTCTATCACTACATTAAAAAAACTTAATTCCAGCTGTCCCGCTCCAGCACCCCCATGAACAAAGTGACGACCACCGTGAAGACGTATACGTACGAGGTTCCTGCTGACCAGGACCCCGCCAGCGTGCCCATACCCGGGGACGCGAGATACACTACCGAGCAACACCTTATTGAGTTAGTATTATTCTTTATTTAGCTTCACGCTGTATCCCGCATATAGCAGGATAGACAGTATGTCTTATACCAGAAAGGAAAAATGGGAAATCATTTAAATAATTTAATAGTATTTACAGTGTAAACACTGCTGTCCTAATGCGCCACCAAAAATCATATGAAAGAAAAATAAAAGTTAATAATGAATTAAATATTGTTTCTATTAACTAGTAAAGAACAATAATCAGTCTTAGTCGTAATAAAAAATAAATAATAGCATAGCTCATTTCCATCCCCCAGTACCACCACCAGCACTACCACGAACGCCAGCGCACCACCGGTACCAGTGTGCCAGCACTGCACGCACTGCAGCTCGCGCCGCGACTACCGCGTCAACTACACTACTGACGGTATGGAGAAAGATTATTGTTATCTTTATTTAATACATAATGTATTTCTTACAATTGAAGATATTTTTAGAGTTTCGTACCCCAAAAAAAATCAATCTATACGGTAGGAGGCAGTCAAAGCTTACAGTATAAATAAAGAAAAAAAACTGAAAATTAGAAATTTATAATTATATCACATGTTTATTGTTCATTTCTTACGGAGTTAGTGACACTAACTACATACACTCGCATTAAATTTGACAAGTTTATCGCCTTCCAATCATGAAATTGGTACGGAACACAAGATGGACATCCCATCCGACTTGAACTTGACTGATTTTTTTTATGTTTATTTATTTAGAAGGTTGTATGATCCTATTTCATAATATCATAACAAAATATTTTTTTCTTCGTAAATAAGTCTGCAAGCATTTTTATATTTGGTTTTTACCATATTATGTACAAGTAAATTTAAAGTTCTTAGAAATTTCACTAATCATTTTACTTCTACAGAACACCACACAAGCGAACGCATAGTATATCCGCAACCAACCAATACTACTCTAGTGCCCCACTCGCCCCACGTGCCTCACTCGCCCCACGTGCCTCACTCTCCCCACCCGCCCCACGGACCCAACGTGCCCCATTCCCCCTACGAGCCGCAAAATGGACATGGCCCATATGTAAGTATTATTTTTGTTATATTTATTTAAATGGAAATAAATATGTTTATGTGTGGATTCCCACACGTGCGCCATTCGCCCTATGAACTACAAAATAGATATGGCCCATATCATAGGGGTCCCCCCTGGCCCCTAGGTGTAAATCAAACCCATAACCATTGCGTTACTATCAAACGATCATTGTAGAAGTTTTATTCACTTTTAATTAATAAAATCTATTTATGTTTTTCTTTTAATTTTTAGGAACAAATATTATAGATTTTTCTAGATAGCTATTGTTTTATAAAAGAAAATATGCATATTTAAACTAAAAGTAAACATTAACTACAGGGTCCATCAACTTACAAGTACAGCGAGACGACGTACTCTAACACGCACAACACGCACAGTACGCGCAACACGCCCGCCCCCGCCCTACCAGTAGGGGGGTCGCCGGTTCCGTTCCCGCGTCCGCACACACCCTCAACCGGCACTCAACAACCGCCTAAGAAGTTGGACGACCTGCTAGCTGATTTCCCTGAAGCTGTGGGTTTTTGAAATTTAAATTTATATGTTGATCTTAATTCACAAACTAGGTAACTGTGAAGACACGATGAAAACGTTGTCATGGTTTTCTGACCTGTTATTAGTTTATTAATATTTTAATGTTTTAGTTCAAAAGTAGATTGCTTAGCATAACAATTGAGTAATACGTTGATTACATAGGTAGATATGACATAAAATATTACTTATTTGAAACGGGTTTCTTTGTATCAATTAGTTAAACCTTGAGCAAATTTCGAGCATAATTTATAAGAAAAAATTTCAACAAAACAACCCTCAACATTCCAGAGGTTCCCAACTCAACCAGACGGCATAACACGTAGGAAAGTAGAAGTGACCCACGAAGCACAAAGTGTACAAGAGAAGGGAAAAGAGAAAGAAAAGGACACCCTGAAGCACACTCCCCCCGTCAATAGTAGCAAGAACGTGGCCGGCCCCGCCGTGTACTACCCGCCCGGACATGTTCCCTTTGCTAAGAAGGACACGCCACAGGCTGGTGGATATCAATCTGCTGTGAGTTTTTTTAAATATTTTTTGTATGATTATTTTGTTAGAAAAAGATTATGTATTTTTAATGGTGATAAATAGATTAATAGCATATACAAAATAAATTTACAAGCATAAACATAACTTAATTCAGTTTACAAAGAAAAAACCAACTTGTGCTTGAATAGGTGACTACTATTAGTGATTCTATACCGAGGCTGTAAAGTTTTCTGAATAATAAGAACTTTATAATGTATAAAAATATAAGAGCAAATAATATAATATTTATGTATTAAAACGTTTTCAATCTTAAACCCTATATAAAGCTTATCAGATTCTAATACAATGCTATATTATAACAAATAAGGAACTAAAAGCTTTTATTTGAATTTAGTTTTAAAGTTATAACCTATAGCCCCTACCTATTACAAATTATTGTATAAATAAATAGTAATCATTATTCTCATAAAGAAAAGATTTAAGTAAATTACCACACAAATAATAAAAATGAGTCAACAATTAAAAATGAATATATTCCCAGGCGATGATGCAAGGTGGCGGCGCGTACGCTTCAGGGCGCGGTATGTACGAGTACGAATCCGGCGCACGAAGCCGCGAAAAGCACACTGAGAAGAAAACCGCCGTGCCCATCTGTCTACCACTGTGCTGCGCCATGCCTTGTGTTATTATGTAATTATATTACTGAACGGACATACAGAAATAATTATATTACATTTGAAGTATATATAAAACGTGGAATGACAATTTTTTTTTGTTATAAAAAAAATATTTAATATATAATTGTGTTAATTTTCATTTTTTGTAGGTTTGAGAACCTCTGAATATATAACATAGGGTTGTAACATCTTATTTTTTTGTTTATTTTTATTATCATATTTGTTTGGTTTCTTTGTATGGATTCCCAAATATTTTTTGATTATTACATACATGAGAAGAATCTCTGTTAAGCTATTTAATTTTTTATATTCAATTACACTTTATGATATATATTTAACTTTAAGTTATTAAGATGTGTATGAACTGTAACACAAAATATCTTTTGAGATATGAGTTGACTTCAATATAAAAAAAATTGTTTCTTCTATAACATCTCAACATATACTTATAATTGCTATAATGTTAAGAGACTCATAATAACATTGATTTTTTTTTAATTAAATTTATTGAAAATATAAGAGCTTAATTTTTGTTTAACTTATTCATAATTATTCATATTCAGTTAAGTATCAGATTATTTAACTTGTCATTTGTAATAGTTTAAGCAATGTTTTATGAACATTCGTTTTCTTGTACAATGGTCTTGTATTTTTCTTTATAGTCTAAAAAAAGTTTATTTCTTTTTACAAAGAATAAGTTATGTTAAAAACGCATTTTTTAATAAACTCTCTGATTATTATAATTATTTCTAAGTAAAACGCTAGTAAGTGTGCAAGAGCGGGGTGCCTTGTCGACTAACTTTAATGTGCCATTAATATAAAGCCGAGTGCCTTTTGTCATTTTGTATGTAAATTATATTTTCATGAATAAATCTATTGACTAATATATATTTTGTTATCCTCTTTCTTTTTATTGACTTTATTTCAATTTATGGTGTATCTGTATTTTTGAAAAAGGATTTTAAATCTTAATATAATTATTAGATAGAAAGAGTCCAGAAATTTTATATAAATATTGTAAAATCAGTTCATGACCACCTCCAGAGTCCAATAACCAATATATATTTATACTTTCCAACAATAGCGTGTAATATGAGATGATATCCACACATTATGTACATAATACATGTAACTTGCTATACATCCAATTATTAATTAGCTGTCCATTTCTAGACGAAATTCTGATTTGAAAGTTAATATCAAGAATATTTATTTTAAATCTTAGTATGTACTTTCAGAATCCAAGTTCAATCTCTCACCTCTTGGATAAAACATTTTAGTTTTTAAATCTTTTACCACCATGGGTTTGGGATTAGTGTGCATACCAACAATTTAAATTTACTGGTAAGTACAGTACGGTCAACAAGTCATGGCCACCTGGCTGTGAAAATTTTGCGTACCGGATGCCCACGACTCGTTGACCGTACTGTATATCTTATATGGGAATACATCTGACCAGCACCTATTCGTGAATGTTTGTATAGAGACACTGTAACACAACACGTGGCGTAGTTCAATACCCACTCGGGCTCCGAATCTATAAACGACCTTCTGGTAAAATTAAAATGAAACAAACAAATCGTAATAAAAACACATATATTTTGCTTTTATATTTTACCAAAATTTTGGATCACGTCCATCAAAGGCAGTCGGGTGCGTCGTCTATACAAGCTCCACGCCCGGACTCACCCGCGCATTCGTAAGGCCCTGGCTCGCCTCAGTTTAGTGGATCTGCTTTATATATACTCGTATATGTAGTACTAGAAATACATTGAATATAAAAATAAATCGATGGTACAGAGAGCCCTTGACTATCTTATAAGGAGGCTGGAGCAAAATCTCAAAAACGCTGAACGACCGGCGTTTTTTTCCTAAACTGTAGCGTTTTTAAGATTCATTCTCATCTACACTTTTATTGTATTCATTATAGTCAATGTTATAGAGTATGTACAAAAACTAACAATTTCCTAATTTTGGTCTTTAATTATTTCTTTTTTTTTAATTAAAAACATAAAATAATATACATAAATATCATATATATAACAATGAACGGACAATTAAAAGCATACAAGTATTTCAATTGATTGAGCCAATTGTTAACAAGGATTCAAATACCTTACTGCTTTGGACATCTCACTGCAATAATAGTATATTATTTGACAATTTAGATATACTTTTGTCTCTCACAACTCATATTTGGTACGTTAGATAGTAATAGATTCAATTTATTTACATAAGTGCTGTATAAGCTCGATGGAAGAGGTTATCCATACGGTAGTTTTAGAGAAATGGTATAATATACAATGCTAATAAAAGCTTCACGCTGTATCCCGTAAGCAGGTGGGCAGGGGAAACCTAGTGTTAATTAGGACCCCTCTGTTCCCCACAAACTGCCCAATTTTCGAGACATTGCGTGCTTAGTGGCAGAACTCAACTCTGCGAAAGCTTTGTATTTGGCAGTATTTAGTTTGTATCTTAAAAAGAAATTCAATATTTACACATTTGTAATAATAATTTATGAGCAATTGAGTTAATACAAAAATGGTTTCTATCTGTTCAACAAAATTCTAATTTAATCAGAATTAGCAAAATATTTTATGAAACAAGTACACTTTAACCCTAACAACAAAACAATTGGTCCTCGAGTACAGCTTTGGTTTATAGAAAATATGTTTAAATTATTAAAAAATCTCAATAGTTTTGGATCATCTATGGTGCGAAATGGATTTTTTGATCAAAGTATTTCGTATAAACTAAAAAAGGAGTTCAAAACTCGATATTTAACAATATTTATAGGTCATAGTATTATGTGCATAGGAAACTTAAATTATTGCAAGTATTGTACGTACATACAAACACTACTCGCATCGACTATCTCAAACCTATATTATAATAAAAGTAACATAAATGTTAGAAACATGACAATAAATTAACATAAGCTAAGTGATACTAATTACTAAATTACAAAGCACAATCATAAAATATCACTTCAACATGTATGTATATTTGTAACAAAATTTGGACTAAAAGATTTTTTTTCGTAAACCGATAAACATTTTTTTGGTATTTCAATATTTTTTTTAATTTGAGTTAACACTGAGTTCTGGCACAAATCATCTGGCACATCGGAACAGTTCAGACCCACTAAGCCGGGCGCTTAACATTTTTTTTATTAGAAAATCACTTGCAATGTATTGAAAATAACTATTTCTTTCGATAACTCCATCTAATTCGTATCTGATATTTGACTTGATATAGCAATATATATGTATAATATACAATTGGAACTCCTATTATTATTAATGACCTAATTCTTTATAAATCACAATCGGTAACAAGATAACTCAGTACGAACAGTCTAGAGGTCAGCTCGGAGTGTCGCCGCGCATGGGCGGCCTCTCCGCGCACTCGCTCACTTAACCTAGCATAAGGACACTTGGGGTCGCGCGCGGGGCTCCAGGGCTCCATAGCTCCGGAGCGCGCGTCAGTCGATCACCACGTAGGGCAGCGCCACGAGTTCGCCGAGGCGCGCGCACTCGTGCCACTCCGCGAACAGCGCCGGGCGCTCGGGGCGGCCCAGCGCGTCGCGTGTGGTGGAGGCGACCGAGTCTTCTAGCGCGCGCTCCAGCGCCGCCTCCGCCTCCAACGTCGCCTCCGCCTCCGCCTCTCCTGCGGGCACGAGCGGCAGCGTGACGACGGGCGCGCACGCGGTCTGCTCGTAGGAGTAGGGCACGCGGTTCAGCGCCGCCTTGCAGAGCGCGTAGAGCTCGCGCCCGTCCACGTGCTCCGCTTTCGTCTTCTCGACGGTGCGGTGTTCGGGGGACGCGGCGACGAACTCCTTCACCTCGCGGACGTCGCGGCGTGGCTCGCCGAACTGCGCGACGTCCTCCGCGGACAGTATGGGTGCCTTCAGCCGCTCGCTGGGCTCCAGGACGGGCAGGCTCATCATCTCGGGTCCGACTGTGGGCCGAGCGGGCGCAGGAGCGGGCGCGCGCGGGGCGACGGGCGAGGCGGGCGGCGATAAGGCGGGCGCGGCAGGCGGCGGGTCGGGCGGCGCAGGCGCGGCGGGCTCGTCGGGGTAGGGGCGTAGGGGTGGTGGCGAGGGCGGCGGTGGGGGCGAGGCGGGCGCGGGCGCGAACTGCGTCCAGGGCAGGCGCGGGCACAGCGGCACGTGCGCCAGATTTTTGACGCAGTAGTCGTCGGCGTAGTCGGAGTACTGGTAGAGCGGCACGACACTGGCGAAGAGCGCGGGGTCGTCGAGGCGGGCGGGGGTGCGCACGGCAAAGCGGTGCGGCGCAGGCGGCGCGCGTGTGCCATTGACGCCGGGCAGCAACGCGTGGTGAAGCGCGCGCACGTGCAGCGGGCGCAGGGCGGCGCGCGCGGCGGCGGGGCACCCGTCCTCTCCCTCAATCGCACCCTCCTCGCCCGCCTCCCCGCAGGTGCATTCCACGTAGGGGCGCTCGTCCTCGAGGGGGGGCAGGGCGGTTGGTGCGGGGGAGGAGCGCAGCGCGGGCTTCTCGTCATCGACGTCGACCGTGATGAGTTTAGAGTCGCTGTTGCCATTCCGTAACGGTGAATCCACTTTTATAGGGGCTGCAAGTTATAAGTGATATGGCCTCAAAAAATATTTTTGATTGATTTCAATAAAAAGCACTTAAGTAAAATAAATCATACAGTCGTGGCCCAACTAGCTTGGTGCCTAACTTGAACTCAACAGTTGTGCATTCAGTTCCAATCAGGAAAATAAATAAATTTTAATCATTTACTTGCTCTGGTAACAAAGTAGAGCTAATCATTGAAACCTGCCACTTACATACACTCATAAAAGATGGACGGTGCGTGAGGAGCAAAATGTCTTAACACTATCTTCTTCTGCCTCCGAAAGAAATATATAAAAATAAATTACAAATAATATTATACTAACGATCGGGCTCTATGACCATAACGTCAGGAGAGTGAGGAGAGCCGGGCGAGCGGGGGGAGGCAGGGCGCGAGGGAACCGCCGAGCCGCGCAACTGGATCTGTTCCAGCAGCTCCTTTGTCGTTTTCACCTAAAATATTTAACGTTAATAATTGTATAAAAACTACTTTTAGAACAGAGTTTGAACCCGCGCCTCTTTCAAATCTTGGTCTAAGTGCACTGACCACTCAACATGACAACACATGATGTATTATTGTACTAATATGTTCTTATCAAGATAAGAACATATTATTGTACAGTACATCATAACCAAATTTTGATACATAAAAAAGTATTATTCTCTCCTAAGTGTCGAATAACTATAAAGGTAAACGCGACAGTCGTGGGTTTGTTTTTTATTTGAAGATATCAAATATTGAAGATTGTCAAATGACAATGAGAGAAGAAATCTTCTCTCGCTAAAAGACAAGGCGCTCAGTTCAACCGCTCAATACGCAATGCCCTGAAAATTCGGCACAAAGCGAGGAGCGGGAGTTAACACTAAATTGGTCCCTGCCTACTCTGTTACGTGCGGGATACAACGTGAAGCTAAAAAAAATTTTAAAGTCACCTTAGCCCCAGCAGGAGGTAGACGGTTCACTAACGCGGCGTAAGGGTCGGGAGCGTCTCGCCGCCACCCATTACGCCGCCCGGACCCATTGCGGGACCCCCACGCGTGATTGGCTCCTTGGGGATGGACCCCTTGCGAAGGCAGGGCCCCATGCGGGAGGACATGAGAAGGAGGGGGAGCCTCGCCTCCTGTCGCTTCCGTGCCGGAGCCTGCGCGACTGTGGCCTGGCCTGGTATTAGTTTTATTTTCGATTAACTATCAATTTAATTGAACTATTCCCTTCGAAATAAAAAAATAGCCACGCTGAAGAATGTCGTCCTCTACCATTATCTATAAAATTATAATACTGTCGACGAGTCGTGGCCGCCCCAAACTAAGGCTTTTTGAACTTTTGTGCAATGTTCACTGGGCAGAAAATAATTAGTATGAAAAATTCAAAAATTATATTCTACAACTTACAGGTGACCATACTGTCGTTATATGATTTATATATGTGACATATAAATATAATGTACTTACCTTTTCTTTTTGGGTTTTTTGTCTCTTTTTGCCTTTTTCTCGTCGTATAGAGGCTCTGGGGAGGGCGGCCTCTTCACAGCTACATCAATATAAAAAAATATTATTCACTAAATAATCCATCAAAGAACTTTTATATATCCTATATGTTAATACTATACGCTCTCAGCCCTATCTGCTATATGCGTACTAACTCAAAGATACCCACGTGGTGTGATAGATTTGTGCGGAGCTAGGGGCGGCGGGGCGGGAGGCGCGGGCGCGGGTGACGCGGGGTCGTCGTCCACCAGGATAACGTCCTGCGAGTCTGACTCGTAGCCGCCCCACGCTGGAAAACAAATTATTATTAAGTGATGTCAGAAAGACAAAATGTTTGTTTGGCTGAACATGCTTTCTCAAGAAATACTGTATAAAAAATATTTTTATGTTAGATAGTCTAATTCTCGAGGAATACTTTGTTACATCACATTAATCTTTTCTATGTCATTTGGAATATGTCATGTGAAGTCCTCAATTTAATGTCATTTCTAAGTAGCTGCTTGAATTTTATAATTATTAATTTACTAATCTGCAGTACTTTTGTTTTTTAATAATAATATATAACTGTAATTAAATCGGTAAGACCGTTTCTGACGTAAGGCGTTGGCACAGACAAAAAATTTAAAAATCATTGTTCATTCTATAACGTTATTAAAAGCTACCAATAACATTCTTTTTTGTATGATTTCTTCTCTGTACAGATACAAAAACGTTACGATTTTATAATAAGTATATATAATATGTAAGAGGTTGTATGAAAGTGTTACCTGGCCTAGATGGAGGACGAGAGCTGGGCACCGCCGGACTCACAACTTGCTGTAAACACATAAATTAATGATATTATTAATTTAATACGCAATATTCCTTAAAATATCAATTTTTGGCAGCACATTTACATAATAATTTAATTGTCATTTTATAATGTTGTGTAACCAGAAAAGTCTTAGTGATTCTTTAGTAACCTTTTTTTAAAACTCATAAAAAATTTAACATAGAGGGATTTAAGAGTGCCAGTGCTTCTCGGACAATTGCAAAGTTTCAGTTCAAATCCCGTTAAGTTTAAATTTTTATACATATTCTAAAAACCGAATCTGGAATACTTTAAGAAATTTTAAAAATCTTTAATTCATTTTTCTACACATTTACAAACACTTCAGCACAGTTCTAAATGTCATACTTTGATTAGCCAAACGAAATTAACGATTAGAACTATGCTCTCAAAAGAATTTGAAGAGGCAACCATCAGCCTCATCCAAACTGTAAATTCAATAGAATTTTACACATATATTCTAAATATATACTGATTGATTGTTAGAGTGACTGACCCTCGAGAGTGCAGGCGAGGTGAGTGGGGTGCCGCCCAGCCGCCGCACCGCACGTTCAGCTGATGATCTATTCGATCCTGTACCAAAATGGGGCATTAGGATGCTTCTGACTTTTGTGACATATCACATTACATATCGTTCTACTCCTACTTTTCTTTTCACTTATACTATATCAAATAATACTAGTAAATATTTTGTTTTCAGATTTACATATTTTCAACTCGACACATTGCATGTTAAGTTGCAACTCAAACCTGAGCTTTGTCTTGTTACCAGAGCGAGAATTTTCTATTTTATTTCATTTATTATTTAGAAATTTTATTATCTATCTAATTCTTTTATAATTTATTATATTTCTAAATTCCTTTATTTCTCTATTTGATGTAATAT
This sequence comes from Heliconius numata, assembly GCA_016802625.1. Classification (NCBI taxonomy): domain Eukaryota; kingdom Metazoa; phylum Arthropoda; class Insecta; order Lepidoptera; family Nymphalidae; genus Heliconius; species Heliconius numata. Next base: position 1,106,246 of record JAEBDU010000010.1, on the reverse strand, counting down.
TTATTTTTCATTAACCTTATTATAAATTTAGAATTTCGTACGGGGTATCGTTTATTTTTAGAATTTTGTATCAATATTAACACACGTTGCGCAGTTGTACAGTATATTGACAGTACCCGCAACGGTTACGGGTTTGTACCCTTTCAGGGCAATTAATTATTTTCATTTACTCGCTCTCTTACCATCACAAAGCACGGCATTGAGGCCCGCCACTGTTTCGAAAAAAGAGGTGTTGTGTGACGAACGAAGTATCTTATCATATCCAGGTTACAGCGTGAAACTAAATAAATATAATTTACCAGTATGAGCGGGCGACGCGACAGCGGGTATGACGAGGTCGCGCCACCTCTTGACGAGCACCTTGGCGCGCCTCGCCAGCGTGGGCTCCGTGGTCTTCCGTCGTAACTCATTCACGTGCTTACCGAGTCTGGTGGTCTGGAAAAATAATCGAAAATACAAAAAAAATAAGTGTATAGTAACTTTTGAAACTATTTTATAAAATTCAACGTTCAACGTACGGCTTTATAGTAAGTAGTACTTTAAGTACTTATTTACAAAACTTTAGAAAAGTTTTACGTTCTTTCACTTTCTTTCCAAATACCACAAACTTTTCATCTTTTAAATAAATTTACAATAAAAAAAATATTGATTTTCTATATTTTCTTCTATATATATATTTATACAAGTTAAAATTGTGGAAATTACTTACTATTTTATAAAAAATATGGTACAAGTACATTGCCTTATTCTAATGAGTAAAATCAAAATTGTTATATTAACCTTCAAGAAATAAACAAGTGACCAAAAAATGTCGCTAATTAGTTTCACTCTACCAATGTACGTATTTTTTGAAAATGTAAGTTTAAATTTAAATTCATTTCATACAAAATCTGTATACAAGACACTGATGCCAATTTTAGTTTCTGCCAAAAATTATCAGTTTTATGACAAACAAACTTTATGTATGAGGAAAAATATTTCTTAGTATATACTTTGTATTTACACTCAATTACAATAATAAGTTAAGTATTTAACATCGATTTACTTTATCTTCACGCTTCCATAGTATTTTTGCATAGTAAGACAGTGTTTACAGTGACAGATTCTTATTTTTTATATTTACTTACTACTAAATTAAAAAGCACTTTGTACAGTAAAGTATCAAAACTTATTGTCGTATATTATGTACGGGTTTAATTATGCGATTTTTAGCAACTTTTAAACTATCACTTCCCCCAGGTGATACATGGTAACGGCTGAGATTTTATTACTAGACTAGCCCTGACTTCATATCATTATATATTTTAATATAAAGTATCTTAATTGTTTTTACAATTCAATGAAAAAAGAATATATAAAATTGGATTCGACCATTGTGTCTAGTCACATGTAGACCCACAATAGCTTTATAATTTTACATTTCATCTTTTTTGTAATCTTACCTCCAACAGCTCTTTTGTGATATTGAATTTTTCCAAAATGGATATGATTTCGTTAACAGTCTGCATGTCGACGACCTGGAAAATAACAGGTTTCGATTGAGTTCTGGTAACCACGTCATAATGAGCTACACAAAAAAAATAATTTATTGAAAAAAAAATACTGAACAATATTTATTATCTATAATTTACACAGGCTGTAAAATGTAAATCTTATGCTTAGCATTAATCACTATATCAATACAAAAAAAAAAACAGTGAAAATATTATCAATGTTTTTTCATTCATTTTATAGTTCCGGCAGCGTTTTACGAGCAACAATCAATTTACTCAAACACATAAAAAGAAAGTACAAGTGCCAATTCCTAACTATTGTAATCAAACTGCAGCTGAAAACAAATGCAAACCATATATGAGCAAATCGATTATTCAGACCATATCATAAAATAAATGAAAAAAATAAGCAATTAAGCTTTTTGAAGACTAATTTTTGTCCATAATTTCATTTGGTTTCAACAAAATGTAGAAAGAAAAATCTATGTCTTAACACAAATTGATAAGTTGTTAGATAATGTCATTTATGAGGATAAAAGAGTACTATATTAATGTAGGTCACAACTCACAACTTATGTCACAAGGTAGTTAGGTCACCTGACCTGAACTTGAATTTTCATTTTAATATGTTTGGAATATTATATAGTTCCAATTATACAAACATAAAACATATTAGTGAGGCCAGTTGCGGTGCAGGGGCACAAAGTATGACTGTACAACTGACTGGTTTCGGGTTCAATCCCCACTCGAGAAGATGAAATATTTATTTAAATTTGCATGCCTCCAGAAATTGGCGCAAAGTGGGAAATGGAGAGTCTAGTAGTGGTAACTAGGTCCGCTCTGCCTACCCTGACTTGTGCTTGATATAGAATGAAGCTGATATTTTTAAAATCATATTAATAAAATTTATGTAAGTATATGATTTTGAATTATTTTTCTCTATTTTAATACATTTAGAGGAAATGTACACCAAAACTAGACATAATTTTTCTTTTTCACTCTCCAAATTGGAAACACAATTGGAAATGCCCTCAGATTGGAAAAACAATCAACAATAAATTTATTCAAATCTTTAATAAAAACATTGTAAAATGTCAAATTACTCAACCGATAAGCCCTCAAGAATGTATGTGAGAATATAAGCCAATGATGACAGAAGACCTCAAAAGAAGAAGAGTATCAAATCCAAAAAACGCTAAGAGAAATATAAATTTATAATAATAAATAGAAATTTTATTTGTTATTAAATATGTATAGAAATTATATTTTATAAACATAAGGGGTATTGTGGTGGAGCAGCACAGCATTACAATGTAAGCACAATGGTTATGGGTTGGACTTGAAATGACTTTTATTATTTCTTCACTCTTATACAAGACAAAGCGTTGAGTTCCGCATCTCAAGACAAAAAATCTCTAAAATTGGGTGATGTGTGGGAATGGAATATTTTGATATTAGATTCCTCTGCCTACTCAGCTATATGCAGGATTCAAAGAAAGCAAATATAATAAAGATATTCTAAATTAAGACACAAATATAAATAATAAATAATTTGACATTATTGCTTATCTTGGCTTGTGATAACAGTTAGTTGTTAGTATAGTCATTTTATGCACTGACTTTGCACATTTACACTGAACAAATTATTTTTGGTTTGTTTATGTTTCTTAGAATACTTTGTAGTTAACTTTCTAAATTTAGTTTACTTAGTACAGTCCATTTTCTCATATATTGTTATTCCAGGGTGTTTATAAAAAAATATTTTCTAAATTTTTATTTAAAAATTCTTATATTTTGCAAAGTTTAATTTTGTTACTATGAGTAATTAAATATTCTATACTAATTATTATTTTTTTATAATAATATGGGATATTTTTAGGATATGCATATAGAATTTGATATACTTGTGATTAAAATTACTAAGCAAGTTTTATGTATCATTTTCTATGATAAGTTGACAAGCATGGTGTAGATGTGCATGACTTTGCATATGTAACACTATATAAAGCACACAAAAGAATGAAAATTGTTGTTGTATTATTTCAGCTTAAAATTAAGTTTAAGTATGTCTTTATTCTGTTGTTACATTCATTAATTTATTACATAATTTATCCAATAAGTAAATGAGAGTATATTTTGACAAAACAATTTAATTTATTTTGTGTTCTATTTTGTTTAGTGTTCATCAGAAATTGAAAATTTGTTTATTTGGACTCAGTTATCAGAATATGGCTTATGTATGAAGACCAAGAAACCTCATAATTTATTTATCAAATTCTTTTTATTTTATTATTATTGTATATATATTGATTTCTAAAAATTTTTTACTTTTTATCTTTTTGAAACTTATCTTTTAAAATACTAATAAATTTGTTATATAGTTTTTTACTAAATATATATAATAAAGTTGGTAGCGCACATTTCAGTTATATAAGTGATGTTAAATTGTATTTGACTTTTATTTTCATAGAGTTCTTAATTTGCAACTCATGTCAAAAGTGTATGTGAAATATTATATTTAAGATAATTTATTTAATATGAGTAACATTATTGTTTTAATGACAATTTTTAAAGCACTTGTGGGATAGTGGGTGACTGTGAACAACAGTTGTAGTTTCAATTCCAATTGAATTATTTTCATTTCCTACTCTGGAAACAAGACAAAATAAAATGCAGTTTCAAGCAAGACACAATGTCTTGAGTACATGAATGTATAGTGAAATATAGGTCTATAAAGAAATTATAATTATTAGTACTTTTATAACAATATAATTCCATTGGCTTTAGTTTATTAATAGTTTGAAAATTTCTCAATATTTTTTTAAATTATTTCACAAGTATTTAATTTTCCAGGTTTATTTGCACAGAATCTTTTTTATTTTTGTATATTTTTTAATTTGTGTTGTGAAATTAATTATTGTATTTCATAAGGTTAATGAAAGTTTATTAAGTGTACAAGGAAATTATAAAAAATAATGAAAATAAATTAATATTATATATAATAATACCTATTTATTGTGTATTACACAAAAAAAATCATTCATTTCTGTTCTTTCATAATCTTAAAATAAATTTTAATATTAAATAATAGTTTATCCTAATGAGAATGTTGTGGTGCAGGAGCACAAGCATGAACAAGTGTGCCTTGTCAATTGTGGGTTTAATTCGCTTCTCAGGGGATTTTTTAAATATTTTCATTTTGTCACTTTGTCAAAGAGGCAATGCTTTAAGAATTTGGTGGAAAGTGGGGAATGAATTGATATATATGAATAAATATTCCTTGAACTTGATAAATATTCTTTGGCATGGGCCTATGCCTATATGGTCAAGGTAGAATTGTCAAAAGATTTAATAACTATTGAACTAATATTATAAAGCTAATTAGTATGTTTAGTTGAATTGAATACAAGTACGTATGATGAATTATATTATTATTTGAATATATACCACTATCCCTGTGGTCCGAGTTACCTTAATCTGCCACATGGACACATTCTAAGTCTCCGTTAGATATTTCCAATTGACCCACACATTGGCCCAAAGTTGCAGGTAACATATTTTACTATATTGAAAGTCATGAGTATAAATAATAATTGAGTTGTATTCTATTAGTGTATCCAGAAGTAGTGTGCAAAGTATGTATTTATTGACTGCATTTAAGAGTCCTGATACATCAATACATACATAGAAATTATATATATATTTATTATTGCTTTATAATCAATATCAAGTGGATGCACCTGTGTTTATTTTTATGGTAAATATTAAGTATATCCATTTTACTTTTTTGGCTAATAGGTAATATAGTTCATTATGTCTGTTTAATTTTTTTGGTTTTAAAAACAGTCTATAGAAGCAAACTTTAATGATTCCATTAAAAAAATTACAGAGAAATAATGCCCAACATTTGATTTGAACTTGATTGTCTCGGTAGAATATTCATAAAATCAAGTCATACCGAGGTCAACGACCATGTGCTTGCCGTTGACCACACTGGAACTGCTTATCATATAATGTAGGATTTTAGAATTTATATGTTAATATTAAAAGTTTAAAATGAGGGGTGACATGTTTAAAAATTTGGAATTGAATTTCAAATAACACAAATATATCATGTAATCCTTAAAAACTGCAGCAACATACACAAAGTAACAACCAATATGATGAAACAAAATCTATCCTTTAGATCAATCTAACCATTTATAACACATTAGGGACAACTGCTATTTCAACAGCATTGAAAATAGCATACAGATACTAAATTATTGCGAAAACTTGACTGACCTGAAATTGCACCATATACATTTAATAAAAAGGTGCACAAATCTCCACAACACCCTGCAAAGTGTCGAGGGGCAGGGCGCACCAACACGCACCACGCGCCTGCAAGAACATTCCATGCTGCCTCCAACCAACTCAACTACTTGTATAACCGTACACATTTTCGCTTTTCTATAAATTCAAACGAAACCGAGCACAACCTGACGAAAATCAACGGGAAAGGTCACGCGTGGCACAATTTCGTACTTTCACATTGCAAAACATTTGGCACTAGGGACGGAGGGACGGGAGGAGCGCTGGCGACGTCAGTGGCCCCGTACATCACTCGCAACGCTCACGTCTCACACGCGGCCTCGTGTCGGGCTGAACACAGGCCCTCGGCCACCGGAGGGGTGCAGGGCACTCACACCACCTCTGGTGAGGTCGACTCGCGACTCGAGTCGGGTGTCACAGGCTCGTGCGGACCGTTTCCGTATCTCCGACTCGCTTATCAGACTTAGGCCGCTCTAAACTCGCAAACTTACATTGTAATTGCTATCCAACGCATTCAGAAGTCGATTACTTAGCTCATGAGCGTTATTACTCATTTATAAACGAAAATATTTAACTAAATACGACGAACGTGTCTCGGCTGCGTCGTAATGGCGGACCGACGACTACGTATGCCCGTGCCAGGGCATTTTAGCCGAATAATTCAGCTGATATCTACTACAGGCGACGCACACTCGTGTTTTTCCGTTTCTTTTGACGGGAAAAACTATTGTTTTACAATTATGGCCAACAGATGGCGTTAGAAACTAGGATTAAATATTACATATCTACACCTAATTTGCATGGTATTCAATTTACAAAATAAAGTTTATCTTCAATCGCTGATCTTTTACTAATTTTAGGCAAACTAACCAAATAATTCACTATTATTAAACTTTTATAAATGGTGACATAAGGCTCATATTTTTGTACATGGTAATTAATTTTTGTAAAAATATGTTCACCGCTCACTAGATGGCGCTAACAGCAAATAAAACTATACAGTGTTTCTGAACGTTATTGTGTTTCATTAATGTTACCTCAATGAAATAAGATCAAATGTATTTAAAATTTAACAGACTATATTCATTAATAATACTATTAGACAGGAATATATTTGCACAATTACAGCTGAAAGAAATGGCTATATTTTACAGTATATTTTATATTGTAGGTATTAAAAATATAACTTTTTCTTTTTATAAATAAAAAAATATTTATAGATATTTGATAAATTAATATAAGGGATTTTATGATATAAACGTTTGTTTTGTTATGTAAATTAACTGTTAATGGATATTGTAGTTCAAATATCATTATATAGACTGATGAAATGTTCAATTTAACAGAGAAAAAAAACATTTAACTGCTATATTTTAAGATTTTTTATGAAAAGTATGGTATGGCATGGTTCGAATGTGCCAGTTGAGATCTCTTTGCCAATTAAGATCTAAATTTAAACTAATATTTCACTTCCTCGAGTGGGGATTGAACCCATAACCACTCGCTTTTAGGCGGGGCGTGTTGTAGTTAAAAAAATTGCTTTACGCTGTATCCCGCACACATCAGAGTAGGCAGAGGGAATCTAGTGTTTAGACACTCGGTTCCTCACTTTCTATCAAATTCCGGAGGCATTGCGTGTTGAGTGGCAGAACTCGTCGTTGTAGTTACATTATACACCACATATTTACTATTTATTTGTGATTAAAAATGAGATAAAGGATTTAAAAGACCAATAAAAATTAAGAGTAAACTTTCATGCTTTCTTTTGTGATTCAAAACTTTTGCGCTAAAATTATCTTAAGTGTATTTAAAAAATTATATACATTTTTTAAAAATATTTTATATTTTTACCAACGTAAGTATTTTAATTATATACTCTTATTATTAAAACAACATTCAACTTTAGATGTTTCAGAACTTAATTTAATTTTGTTTGTTATTGAAAAAAAAAAAACATATTACAACGGCAACACCGTCAGCTAAAGGCGAACAGACAGCGAGCCATCTTTCAAAACGCTAAAGTGTCACATCAACTTGTAAGGAGCCGTGTGTCGTGTAAATTACGATGGCCTACAACATATAAATACATTCATTCTGTTATGAAATAAAGCGGCTTATTTTATCCCTCTTTGAACATCGTATTCGATTGTGCATTACATATATGTGATTATTATACGACAAAAGTCGTCGGGTGTTTATAAATGGCGAAAATAATAGTTTATTTGTGTGTAGTGCAGTGAGTGGCAATGGATCGTCGGTGTTCACAGTCGGTCAGGACGCTAGTTTTCGATGATTCTGATTCGGATCCACCTAAAACTGCACAGAAGAAGGACTTGCAACCGTCTGCTGCGCCACCATCACTGAATCAGAGCGCGGAAGGTCAGAATTTTAATATTTTCATATATATGTAATATGTATTTGTTGTTTTAACGAGCTCGGTGTAGTAAGTTGCGGTGTTTTCAAGGTTTATTCAGCTGTCAATATAATTATGATTGTGAAGGTGCTAGCGGCCTATTGACCGAAATATTCTCTGAGTTAGGTCAAATCTATGACTATTTTAATATTTATTCTTAACATCTGCTTAAATCTTCATAACAATGTTTTCCAATTATATGGTTTGTTACATGATTAAAAATATAATTTTAACATTATTTTTAAACAACAACATTTGGTAAACAAAAAGATTATACATCTACCTTCCATACTTTCTTCTGTATTGTTGCTTGTTTTAAATGATTTTTAATATAAAGACACTTTTATAAGTTACTAAACCACAATATATTGTAGAAGTACCTATAGAAAAGTTAACAAAAACACTTTTATAAAACAGTATTATAAAACATTTGTTTATCAAACTAGAGCATGTTTATAAAAATTGAATAATAATTATAAAAATAGATGTTTGACTTCATTTGAACAAAGAGTAACTGTGGGAATATTTACTTTTTTATGTTTGATTTACAGCTAAGCTTTCTATTCTCATAATAACTACCATTATGAGTCTAATCATTTACATTAAGAAGAAGAAATATTTATAATTTAATTTAGGTATATTTTCTATTTATATGACATAATGCATTATAACTAAAATTAAAATTACATGGCAAAAAAATCTGAACTGGTATAGTCAAGAAAAAAAATACCTACTACTACCCATAGGTAGTAGTAGGTATTTTTTCTTACTGACTGCATACAGCAAGAAGTTAGTGTTAACAAACTCCATTTTCCACTTTCTTTCCAATTTTTAAGACTTTGAATGTTGATTGATGGAATGCAGAGTAGGATAATAAAAATCCCAAATGGATGTTGATCAACTGTGCCATGTTCTACAGTAAAAGAATAATATTGAGACATTTTGTCTATTTATCATTGTATCTGTAGTGTAACAAAACTATCTAATTATATTTACATACACTACAGTATAATTTCTCTTTTAACATTGGTTAATTAAAATGTATTACTATTTACAAAATAAAGTATATTTATAGATCATATATTATTATTATTTACTAAGCAATTATAATTATGTGAAATTTTTTAGATATCATTTTAAATACAAGCCTCAGGATGTGCAGATAATTTAATTATAGCTATAATTCCTAAGTTATACCCAAGTTTAAACTAGAGGCCAATTAGATAAAACTACCATATAAGTGCACTGCACTAGATATGTGGGCGAGACCTCATGGTGACCATATATGCCAAACATAATTGTGCCTCTTCCCTGTCAGTCCCCTAAACAGTGTATGTTTACAATCATTACCCATACAATAGCCACATGTTTACATTTATGTCAACCTATTTTACTGCACTGGTTGTATTTAATGCAACATTCAACATTTTTGTTTCAGGTTTGAATTTATTTAAGGTTGTATAAATTGGTCTAAACATAATTACTGTTCGTGGATTTTATGAAATGTTATAAATTCATGAAGAAATGAAAATATAATTTTAAATAAATATTTCATTTCCTTGAGTGGGCATGGAACCCACAACTGTTGCATTACCTCAATATGTATTTAGATTTAAATGTTATATATTGGAGATAATACAATATCAAATAGCTTTGGCCTTCAATTAAGCCGCTTGAATCACCGAAGCTTGTATTGTATAAGCTTCAAAGTTTATTTCATGTAAATTATGGATGAGTGGCCTTATAGCAAAATACGCGAATACTTTCTTTTTGTGTTTTTCGGATTGGAGTCCCACTATATTCAAAATATTCATATGTTTTCTAACATAATTTTTTTAAATTACTTATTTATTCTGATCGAATGTTGCAGAGATGCAGAGACGCGCTACATTACTAGTATTGAACGAAGGCGCGTCACCGGAAAACCGGTTTTATATAACACATGACATGACATTACATTGTTTTAATAGAATTTGCAACGGTTTGCACTGCTTTATCCTGTTTATACGAGTGTACCGCGATGCAGCAATTTGTCTATATTGCTGCATATCTCTATATATATATTTATATAATTATAAGATAGATATATTACTTGAGGCCAGTGGAGGCGGAGGGGTACAAGCGTGTGTGACTGTAAACGCGACGGGTTGTAAGTTCGGTTACCACACGAGAAAATAAATAATATTTAATATTTTCATTTCTTCGCTCTGGTGTCGAGGCAAAGCTTAGCGTTGACTTCTGCCACTCAACACGCAATGCCCCTAGAATTCAGCGGAAAATGGAACCGAAGTGTCTTAATGCAAACAGAGTATCTTAACACTATGTTCCCTCTACTTAAACTGCTATGTGGGGAATACAGCTTAACTTACTTAACTGTTAGTCTTACTGTACACAAGGATTATAGTTCCGATGTTGAACTACAAATAGTGAAGAAATGAATATTTTTTAACTTTTAAAGTAAACTTTAAAATAGTTATAAGTATTTAAATATCAATAGAATTTATGAAGGTCGCGGGCGTACTATACGCGTTGTGGTATTTGCAGAAAAGATTATTCATCGTTTAAAAAGGTCATGTAAAATAACTAGAAAGGTTTTTTTTAAAGTACACACTTTTCCTCGCTTAAATAAACCTTAATATGAAACATATTATATAGAAACTTGAGAACGAAAATGAAGACAACTTTTTCATAAGTTATACAAAAGTGTGTGAGCCCGTTGGGGTGCAGCGACTCAGCGTTTGACTAAACTCAAGGGTTGTAAATTCATTGTACACTCCACTATTTTCATTTCCACTCAATACGCAAAGTCCGATTAAATTAGGCGGAAAGTGGAGAAGGGATTGACTGACTTAACGCCCTAGGTTCCCTTTGTCTTCCCTGCAACATGTGAGATACATGAGATGAAGCTATTTATTATTATTTTTTTCATAAATTTGTGTCAGACAGTTTTTTACAAAATTTTGCTAGGATAATATCAGACGTAAATATAAAGGAACTTCTCTTAAATAGACTGACTCTCTAATTGTTATTTGTTAAGAAATAAGAATAGGATTCAATTCACCGATATTCGGATCCGTTGCGCAAACTGTCGTGACTCTAATGTATTGTGAGTTCGCAACACCACGATCTATGTGGAAAGGTTGGTTGTAGTAGTTATATACATTCGTTATTTATATATTTTGAACAAAATATTACATTATAATACTTACTAATTAGGCTTTGTTTTTCATTATTTAAAAATTTAAAAAAAATACAAATATTATATTATACGATGGTTCTGACTTTCAAAACTGATTGTACCTAAATGAACTGAAAGGAAAAAAAAAGATTGATTCGTATATGCATTGGCGCAAATATGGGAACGAGTGAATATGTAATATCTTAGTATATACGTGCAGACATGTCTGTATACTAAAAAAATATAAAACACCACCATAATAAGTTGTCATAGTCTAGGCGGAGAATCGATTATTATACGCCCTAAGTTAGATGGTGAGATTTAAGCCACAACATAGCCACACTTGACAGCACTATCATCGAGATAAAGCAAAAAAAAGAAGCTTCAAGCTCTAAACAAAATCAAATAAAAATTAATGATCTTGAATTACAATTCAGTATCCTAATATTTCCATTTTCTTCGCTGGAGGCAAGTCGCGGCGTTGAGTTCCACCATTCAACACGCAATGCCTCCAGAATTCGGCGAAAAATGGGGTACAAAGTGTCTTAACAATAGGTTCCGTCTGCAGAAACGGTAGGGTACGCGCAATAGGGGACGGTACGGACAAAGAACATCACAAACTCACATGTAAAATGTTGACTGATATGCACGAATTCAATGTAAGGTGCATTTACTTTAATGACTTGAATTGATTTATTATTATTTTTACCGTTTTATTTTAAGCTTTGGGAGAAGGGCTTATTTTATATTACTTATAATTAATAGCTTCATGCTGTAACTCGCACATAGCACGGAAGGCAGATGAAACTTGGGAATCTAGTTTTAAGATAATTTGCCAAATTCATTACATTTAGTTTATTTAAATTATGTTAAATAATAAATTTGTGTATAGTATTTTAGAAATTTATATAATAAAAAGACTGACAATTCTGTCAATAGGTTAGGGCGATATATCTAGATGGAGCGGGTGGATTCTACTGAAGTAAGAACTAAACTAATATCTAACTTCAGCGTTGCGCCTACGATGTTTATATAGATACTCTTTTATTTATTTTGCTTCGTAAACTATCTATAAGTTAGTCTCTCAAGGATTGTAATAACAATAGACATTCTTGATATAATTTGCTAATATAAGTTAGTTTTGTAGGTATCACGTATTTGATTAAGTGTTTTTTTTTAGGTTCCTCCGCAGGAACACAAGTGTGTGACTGTAAATGCGCCAGGTTGTGAGTTCCATTCCTAGTGGGGTAATGAAGTATTTAGCATGTTGAAGTGGGGAACGGAAATGGAAGTATCGTACTGAAAATGAACTGTCTTAACACTAGATTCCCATGTGCGAGGTACAGATATTATCAATCTGTACCCCGCACATGGGAATAAATAATAAAGATAAAAAAATATTTAGATACCAAAATGAACATTTTGCCATAACAACACTCTAACCCACAACGTTCAGGTTTTGTTAGTATAAGTATTTGATGACGTGTGTCTATAGTGTTTTTTTATTTTTTATTATTTAATATGCTTTTGTAAACACTACTAATATAAACTATAACTTTTGGTATACATAATATCGAATTTATGGTGTTAAATTTCGCTTTCGGGCAAGTCTAACTTTCTAACGTCGTCGGTTGAACTAAAATATTTACATTTTATCATCGGAAGGCGTCATTAAAATGTTTTGTTTTTCAGAGCGAAAATATTCATTTTAACGAACAAAAAATGTTAAAAAATGTCCATTTTTGTAAGTCATATTGAGGCTACGGAGAGGGCGAGTACCTTCTTATAGAAGTTCGAGGTTGGTCCTCCTCTGCCTTTGTACACGGGAATTAAGCGAGGACCTAACTTATTAAAATGAAATCTGCCAGTTTTTGTTATTATAAATGAAATATATTTTTTTGTCATAATACTCTATAGGAATATATTCTTACTTTTGTTTTTTAAATTATAAATTAGATATTTAAACAAAAAAGTACATACGTAATATTAAAAGTACTTCCTAATCATTCTATGTATAACTAGCGGACGCGCGCAGCTTCGCTTGCGTATTTAAGAGTGTATTCTAATAACCCATGAAACATGTGTTCAATGAAATATTTTTAAGAGTCTAAATTTCAAATTTTATAAAAATCGGTGGCAATTTTTATAAAATTTTCCCATACAAACTTTCAACCCCTTATTTGCACCCTTAGGGGGTGAATTCTAGAAAACCATGATACATGTGTTTAATTATATACGTTTAAGAGTCTGAATTTCAAATTTTATAAAAATTGGTGACGATTTAAAAAAAACCTATACAAACTTTCAACCCCTTATTTGCACCCTTAGGGGGAGAATTCTAGAAAACGATGAAACACGTGTTCAATTAAATACTTTTAAGAATCTAAATTTCAAATTTTATAAAAATCGGTGCCGATTTAAATTTTTTTCCATACAAACTTTGAACCCCTATTTCACCCCTTTAGGGTTAAAAGTTTTCAAAATCCCTTCTTAGTGGATGTCCAGATTACGAAAGTAAACATTTGTCCAAATTTAACGTTTCTACCATCAGCGGTTACGGCTGTGCGTGCGTCTTACCTCAGTCAGTGAGGACAAGTCCTTTTATATATATAGATTAATACGACTTGACTACGTGACTCCTGACACTGGTCTAGTAAACTGTGAACTATGAAAATTTATGTGTTTAGCGACAATACAAAATTAAACAATTGTGTTCAAAGTATTTTTATGTAAATAGATTTTCTTTTGAAAACATATGTCGAATGATTACAAACTCTTCTCCATTATTTGTTATTTTACTTTTAAAACCAACAATGTAAGCTTTCTAAAACTATTTTCTAATTATAAACTGGCTGAACTGGTGGTGTCACCTGCTTTCATACGAGAAGAAAATGTTCGTATAGCTTATCTTAATTCTATAGAACGTATACGTGAGAATAATTTAATTAAATTTAACTCGTACAATGAAGGGAAATTTATAAAAATAAACAATCTCTAAAATAATTGAAACGGAAAATGGAGAAAACCTAAACCTATAACAATTGAAGTCATCCACGTTTTTTTTTTATTTATCAACCCATCGGTATTAGTATATATTATCATACATATTACTTCTCTTGTATACATTATAAATATTTACATAATATAATATGTAATATATATATACATATACATATAGTGATAGTAATAAAGTTACTTAATCGGATTTCCGCCAGAAACAAGATCCTTAGTAAATCTCTCCCAACGCTACCGGATATGAATGAAACCGGTCTTCTATTATAGATGAATATAGTATAATTTGAATTTGTAATCTGTATTATAAATTTATAATGTGCTTAGAGTTAAGATAATAAGCATAAAATTAGTGTTTTATCGTCCTCTTTGTGTAAATCGAGTCCGCCGTGGAGTAGGAATCCCCACTTAAAATATTGAATTATTTTTATTTGCCTGGTGTGGCAAGGCAAAGCGCATAGCATTTTCGCTTTGAGATAACAAATATAAAAAAGCAACCTCATAATTTTTCCCACATAACAGGGATAGAGAGCATCTAGTGACACTTCGTTATCCCAAACATTGCGTGTTAAAGGGAGAACTTAACGCCGCTTTTTCTCTAGTCTCAGGGATTGGGTATCTGGTATCAGGGAAATAAAATTAATTCATGCCCCCCATTGAGGATCGAACCTACAGCCATCGCTTCTACAGTCAGACATTAATTCACTGCGCCACGGTGACTTCAATATGAGTAAACAAATAAAACTGAGAATTTATTATTATGGAACAAACTATTAAAAGCAAAGTGGCCAGTTACGTTTCTAAATGTATATCGCTTGATCTTCACAAAGGTCAGCGTTAGGTTATGCATATTTGCCGCTAATAGTGCCATGTAATACTGGGATGTATCCAACAAAATAATTGATATTTAAGTAATCGAGCGATGTACTACTCAGTAGGAGTAGTCCAGAAGAATGTCCAGAAGAATATATGTCTGGGACATTGTGATTTTGTGATAGATGTTCTTGAAGTTTTTTACAAAGATATAGGACTTGCTTAGTTATAGGTTCAACTCTAAGTTTAAAAACGTCTATATTATTGTTTAAGTTATTTTTATAAGTAAGTATAAGGTTTTCGACATCTACTACAGGTTTGTTTGATGCTTCGTTTAACTACTATGTAATAACGCGGAACGTCGTCTGACTAAACGCTGTTGACGTGTATTCCTATTTCCATTCAATATGCAATCTTTTAGTAAAATAGAGAGTTTAACTCTTAGTTCCCTCTGTCTACTCCCTGCAGGAAAATGCGTGAAGCTATTTTTTATTATTATGATGCAGGTACGCTCTGCATATTTAGATAACATAAACAGTACGTAATGTAATATTGTTATTATCAGTTCTTATACATGGATGTATGATACAAAGAAAACAGTGTTTTTATCAATAAGGTATCCGTGTCACATAGATTGATGGTATACGATAATGATATTTTGTTTTGTTAAAACCACTAGCTGCCTGTCAGCCAGAGGTTAGATTCGATAATGTAAATAATATTATGATCAGTTTACTTTGTATGTACTTTTATAAATGAGAATGTGAATAATTATTTAAGAATCATTTTTGGACTAATTTTAAACACGTGGAATAATGTTGAACTAAGAAATTTAAAAAAAGCTGTTTCTGTTAGATGCCACTAGCATCTAATCGGTACTGGGAGATAGCTTAAGACTTACCTTTAATAAATCTCTCAGTCACCGACAACCTTACAATACTTTTAAAAGTAAACATTGTACAAAAAAGACTTTTTACGATAAAATTTTAATTTTAATCAAATACGTATACTGACATTTTTTTCTTTGTATTGTATCACATTATGAGTTGTGGCCTGATTCAATAATTGCATTGTGTAAGTCAATATATATTTTTAATCGATTTGCATTTACTTAATTGAAATAAAAAGTACCCATATATAGCGTGCGTGGAAACGACAGTAGTACGTAATGTGTTTCAGTGTTTTGTTGATCTAGTTGATATGAACCACGCATGCACGTGATTTCGTCAAATATTTGTTTATTATCACAAATATTGTCCATCAATATTGATTTTACAATCGATAATTTCGATTAGGTTGTGATTTAATAGTTTATTATATAGCATATTCCGGAGATATATGTAATAGATAAATCATCTCGATCTTGAGATGCGTTTTTCTTTCATAGATATATATAATTTAAAAAAGAAAATGGTCCCTTTAGATCTCACACTTGAGAGCGGTTTTTAAATAAGGGCCTTAATAAAATCTGTTTCTATAATAAAATGCTATTGAGACTAGAATAGTATACTCAATACTAGTAGACGTACCTAGTTACCTACGAGAATACTAGAAACCAAGACATTTTAGAGCCCAAGATAGACTAGACCAAGACCAAGACAATTATCAATCTCGTACATGAACATGCGTTCGAGACAAGTTGGGAACCTTGTCGGTCTTTATAATTGAATGTTTATAAGTTTATTTTGAAGGCGTATACCAGATTTTTTACTGGTTTACACCCTTTCACGATAAATCTTGTTTCAGACTAACAAGAACGTCTTAAAAAAATTTCCGTTGCATTCATACTTACGCTGAAAAGAGAGCCAAACGATAGCGCGATTCAGAGTACACTCAGCGCCATCTATTGATCAAGCATCTTTTTGGATACAAATAGAATCAAGACTATGATATATTTTTTATATAAATCCCGCATATATAAATCTCTCTCAACTCAGAGATCGATCTCAAGATCGATATATTTTATGTATAGCTAGTAAAAGGAAAGTTTAAGGAAAGTAAAAGCGCATTAAAAATGTCGTCTCAGACAACCTAGTCTATAAGATTTTTGTAAATGGTTATGATTATGAGTATGCATCGTTCCACACGGAAAACTGAGTGACACGCCACTTTAAATGAACATTTATTCTTTTTATCTATCAGTGTTTATTGAGTTATCAACTTTAACACTGATACCGAGCACGGCCATATAAAAGGTTATAATTGATTTGTATTATCACTAGACGGCGATAGCGCGGGGCAAATGGGCGGCGAGTGCATCATACCTATATAATACGTAAACAAGTGTTTCTACAAGTAGAGTATTGGATGTTGTCTTTTATTGTACTTTATTAGTCTAGTTTAATTTTATTTATGACACTGGTACTAAAGGTGTAGGGTACCTACTTATTATATTTTTATTTTAATTTGTCGAAAACAAGTCATTACGTTACTGATTTCACAGACAAAGCCGCGAGCGGATGGCTAGTATTTTTTTTAATTTAAATATTAAGTGTTTGTATCCATCATTATAACAACTGTTCTTATAATAGAGACATGTTATAAGGACAATAGTAACACCAGCATATCTAGTACCAATCAACTAGGAACTAAGAAGTAATAAGTAATTACATTAAATAGATACAAGATTGAATAACAAAGTAGCCATGCAATGTGATTGAGAATTTTAGTTCAAGGTCCGTCAAACCGTGGCTTAGTTTCGGCTTACTGCCCTTCACGCCTGATGCCAATATAGCTTATATACTATTATAGTATATCTATAAGTACCTATGTACTTATTATTATAGATAGCTTAAAATTGATTTTTAGCGTTTGTCAGTATACTGAGAATACAATTTAAAAACTGTTGAAATTGAATTAGTGCCGTAAAATTGTTATTTTAAATTGTCGTATCATTCAAGATATTTTGTTATTTGGCTTTACGCTGTATTTAGCACCTACCAGGGTAGGAAGAGGGAACCTTCGAATCTGATGTCAAGACACTCCGTTCCCATTAAGATCCTTTCGTTCCTTACTTGCCACTGAATTCTGATCGAAGTTTTTTTCCTATTTAAACTATTAGCTTACAAAATTGTAAAGGTACCGCGGTTGCGCTGTTTCATTAAAATGTCAAAACTCACTTGGGAGATGATAATATATCTAAAGGGAAGTATTACTAGACTAGAACTAGACTTTATACAGGGTGGAATTGTCAGCGCCACTTTAAATGAAACCACAGTTTTAACTACTCTATAAAAGCCTAATATAATTTGGAAAAAAAATAATTCTCAAAAATTAAAAAGTTTTTTTTTCAAACAAAATAAATAATAAAATTATCGTTTTAAAATAAAACGCCATTTGTAAAGTATAACATAGGCACGCACACACTTACCTGTCAAAGCGGCAACGTCGCATACGTATGTATGCGTGACACGAAATACAGGTATGGATAAAAATCGTGAAATGAAAAAAAAATCCTACGTCCAAACCGTTGAGGTACCTTGATTATTTGTTTTAATTCTGGGTTTGAAATATTTTACCCTATATGCAGTTTTAGTAAAAGAAGCGCTGCCTCTTCCACCCTGTATATTGCACATATAAGTATTCAACCGAATATTTTACTACTCAATATTTCCATATATTTTAGTAAGAATGAGCCACAGGAGGTCAACAGTCTCTTTCTAAGAGTGCTTATGTTAAGGTTGATGTTAATGATTTACTTGTACGATGGTTATTTATATTTCTTTAGAATATACATTTTGTAATGTAACGATATAATATGTAGTATGGAATGAGGTGTTGGTGGTGCATAGTCTAGAACGAGGGTAGCAGATTCGATACCATTTTAAACATGTTCAATATTGACATATTTATGTATTTTATTGTGTCTTTAAATTAATAGAAATTATATTAAGTAACAATTATATTATATTTCGTTATTCTCCGTTGTTTACATAAATCCCATATTGCACTTCACGTAAAAAATTCTTAAAACCCCTGTTTCGATACATATTGCGAGCAATGAAGGCAATGACATGTGTGTCAATGTCTCTGCTGGACTGACAGCTGTAATCTATAGTGTATAATGATACCTGCAGAACCTTAGAACTACATTAAGTATATAGAATTATTTGTCTTCATTCTGTTTGAACATATCTTCTTTCTTTTAGCATTCGCACCGAGGTAAAGCGCGGCGTTGAGTTGCGACACTTAAAACTCAATGACACGTGAATACGGCGAATAGTGAGAACGGGAGTGTCTTAACTCTGGATACCCATGTTCCCTCTGTCTACTCTACTAAGCGTGGGATAAATTCAATACGTGGAGCTAAAAAATATATATTATACACCGAGTTCCGGTGTTTAGTTCCGCCACTCAACACAAAATGTTTCGAAATCAAGTAGATAATGGAGAATGGCGTATGACATAAATTTTAAAAATGCATATATTGGTAACACCGATAAAGAGTGAAACTAAGAAAAAAAAAATTTGTAGAAAATCTAATATCCTATTTTTTTTTATTTACAATCTAAGTTTATTAAAAGTAGGTACAAAAGGCTTCTATTCGTTAGGTCAATCAAAATGATTACCCTTTACGACCGATAAGTATGTCATATTAAATGAAGACTCTTCACCTTAGTTTATTTTCGTTGAGCAAACACGTACAGAATACGTACGTACGTGCTGTTTATTTGCTAATTATTTATTTCTTATGTCATTATATAATATATATTATAATAAAATATAATAATTACATACTAGTTCTGGTCGGGTTAAGGTGCATTTACAGCAATAGTACTGTGATTACTATAGAATATGTACTAAAAGATATAAAGTTGAGAGTTTGTTTAGTTGAATTGGCTAGTCTTAGGAAGCACTGGTTTGAATTGAAAAAATCTTTGTGTTAGATGGGAACCAAGGAATGCTATAGTCTATATTATATCACGTTAATGTTTCCATTGATATCTTATTTTGATTGACCACGGGGCAGTACGCACAATAGTGGCTGGTTTTTACATAATATATATATATATATATATATATATATATATATTTCATAATCGTTAGTTTAATATATAATATTAAAATTAATTCACTGAACTGAAAATTTATATTTTACTGTAAAAGTTTAAACAAAACCACCTCAGTAGTGTACAAGATTAGCCCATACTTAAATAAGTAATCTATTATTTGAAAATATTATAAAAATATAATTAATTAAATTACTTAACTTGTATTACGTGATTAAAACACGACTATTTTTAGTTTTATTCATTATATAGATGTAAAGATAATAAAATTTAATTAATATTATTTGCACTTACATCATACTGACGTGTGCCATTAGCATAGTAATGAAGTGTATGTAATTTATTTATGTTTTGACTCTTGTATAGGTACCTACTGTACATGCTAAATATGTAATTAATATAAATAAATTGTATGTTAGTTAGTAAATATTATAAAATTGGTATAGACAATTATTTTTATTTTATTAGAAAATGTATAATACTTTTCTAGACATATTTTATTAAATAAGGCAGGCATCGAACCCGCGCCTCTTGGAAACCGTCCAAGCGCTACTTCCAGTTACTCAAAGAACTACAATTTTCATTAAAAATATTGACTTAACTTCGGTTTGACTGCTAATAACTTACTAGACGTGGATCGTGGATGACGTAGATCGTGCGGCTGTAAACGCGACAGGTTTTGGGTACGATTCCCACTTACGGAAATGAAGTATTACATACATACGGCGGAAAATGAAAAACGGGGTGTCTTAACGCTAGATCTCCAGGTTCCCTATAAAAAAATAAGACGACAGAAACGTTATAAAGTAACTAAAAAATACTTTGTAGTTAATTTTACCTTGTAACTATTAGTTTAATACTAGAAAACAAGTAACGTTAAATTAAATACAAAAGAATCGTGACGATATAAATGATTAAGGAACTGGATTGTCATTAAGCAGCGTAATCGGAGCGTGACTCAGAACAGTGCACAGGAGAAACGCCATGGATATAAATATTAATTATTCTAATAGCTCTACATTGTTAATGTTAATGTAAGAAAGCGAATTAAGAAAAACAATGAGAAAATAGCTTCAAGTTATATTCGGTATATAGCAGGGTAGGCGCTTCACGAGCCTCTCTTTTCAAGATTTTGCGTGTTGAGCGGCGAAACTTAACGCCGCGCTTGTCTTGTGCGCAAGTAAAATTAACCCATTCCTCCGGCTACCCGACAATTGGCAGACGAACCCACAACCAAATGGAAGAGATAAAAAATGATTAAGGTTGAATAGTGATTTTTATGTCGATTACTGGCGCTGTGTATAGTTGTAGATCAATTTGCTATCTACTTACCGCTTATTTTAGGTGATTTGTGGTCTGAGTGAATGGAAGTCTAAAACGTCTAAAATCTTAGAAATAGAAAAAAAATGTTCTCCCAAATGCCCCTCTCCTCTTTCTTTTTTTTTACCTTAACTCTTACGTTAGTCAGATATACACATACCATATGAACATACATATAATAGTATCTAAAGGTTTAATATTTTCTTCAATGCACTTCTTAAACACTTTGTAGTGATAATAACTTTATCACTACAAAGGTAGGTAGGTTTAACTATTTCTATTTTTTTTTCCAGAACTTGTTGTAACGACGAAATGCATACTTTTTTAGGTTTCATTATAAGGCTACTTTAAGAAGGAACAATTTTGAAAGTCAAAACATTTTCGAATATCCTCTATTCTTAGAAGTATAATGCCAGTTCTCAATGGGTGCAGTCTTCACGCTTAGTTGTTAACTACGCGGCAAGTGAAAGTAAGCCTTATTTAACAATTGTTAGGAGTTTTATTTGCATGTCGCGTGCAATAATTGTTTCACAAGACGATTAACCACAATAAGAAGTATTGTTTATTTACAGAGCGTATTTCATGTTTTAAAAGTAAATTTTTTAGCCTGTTTTGGTTTTCATGTTTGTTGTGGGTTCGATTGCACTGGAGGAAATGAAACATGTAATTTTTTCAGTTTCTTAATACTAGGTTCCCTTGTCCCATTTTGTCCCATGAAGTTTACTTTTTTGTAGCTTCTTAGTGTATCCCGCATGTAGCAGGGTAAACGCAAAAGGAAAGTAGTGTCAACACTCACTTTCCAGTAGAGGAACCCACCACCTTACTTTGTCTGGTTACCAGGGCAAGGAAATAAAAATAGTAATCAAGTTATAGTTGACTCACCCAGTTACTAAGTAGTTAGTATGCTCGTATACCTCAATATGCCCTGCATTATCCGTACAGTTCCGTAGAAACCGTGGGTGAGTTGAAGTGAAACCACAGTGTGGGCCGTCTTGGACGCGATCTTGGCAGTGGTACAGCTGCTGTGGAGGAAATCGATATATTTTGTTCATAAATATAATACTTATAATTATTTATGATGATAGTTGATGTAATAAGTAATAGCTGTTTTCGTATTTATGTTGGTGGAAACGTTTTTAACAAGTATAAAAATGAAGTATTTTTTGTTTTCTTTCATTTTATATGCATAGTTTTGAGTATTTAGAATGAACTTATTTTAACACATTGTAGGTAAAGTAATAGAATAGTACTATTAATACCGTAAGGTAATAATAGTATTAATATATTTATTTTGTGCTTGCAAGCAAGTAATAAATGGTCATATATTATGTGTTTGACTGATATGATAGGAAATTATACACTGTACATATATTAGCAGGATAAACTTTTAATACTAATTTCTATACATATTTCACTTTAAGTCATTTATGGTGTTGAAGCGTCAATATTGGTTATCACCCAGCGAGTCTTAGTGCCAATAACATCGGCGAAGGTTACCGTCTCGTCGACTGATTTTATATGAATTGATAGGTTAGACTAGCGCTCTAATTTTCTTTGCACGACTATTTAAAAAAAATAATGTTTTTTATAAATGACAAATTCTATTAACTATAATTAATGACTAATTCTTCAATGAGTAGTGCGTAGGTATATAAAAAATTACTTATATATCACATATGTATGACATGACAGTCGATTTTAATTTGTGATACTATCGTGTCAACTAAGTTGCATGACTTGACTGCTTTTTGATTTGACTGAACTAAATTTTACAAGCATTCGCTCCTCCTTATAGCTCGATATCGTGACTGCCATATTTGTATATTGAATTTTATCTTACTCTCGTATCAGATTAACACGTGGGCATTATCTCGTGCGACCTCTTGTTGATCTTAGTATGGAAATGTTTTGTTTTAATAACAAACAGGTTTGCATTAACCTTTTTGTTTGGAATTTTATATGAAATGTTAGTGAGAAGATGAGGTTTGTATGTCTATATGAAGTAATAAAGAACGCATAGAGTATATGATGAACCTTTATTTTTCATTTAACCGAAACAAAAAAAGATTAGTGAATGTATTATCCATCTATCTATTTAGTTATTTATTTTTGTATTTTATATTTCTCTTATACGATGAAAATCACACATATAATGACAAGATAACACGCTTTTTCCTATAACCACGGCGTATCTGTTATGTCCTAGGTCAGGTTTAGATAATAGTAGAGATAGGTTTATTTTTCACACCGTGTTTACCATTTGGCTCGCCGCCCATTATTCTAGCGTAATAATTAATTAATTGAGCGTATTGTGCGGTGTGACACGCTGTCATAGATATTTGTCACGGCTGCTAGTAGGCGTTGCCCCAGTTTTATATTACTTGTTGAGTGATCGGAACGTTTCAGGCCAACTTTCGATCACTATATCTGTTGTAATCTGTTGTTGATGAAATTGATCGACATTGTGTGTACCATAGGTATTGTGTTGTAGCTTACTTAGTACCTATAAAATATACATGATATGTCTATATTTTAGTTTCACTGTGTATCTCATACATAGTAGGGTAGGTAGAGGGAAACCTTGCATTAGGACACTTCCGTTCTCAATAACCTGAATGTTTACATAATGTCAGTCATACATGTACCTACATACACTAGTAGTTGACGCGGTTTTATCTTAATACTTGTAATTAAAAAAATATTCTTTTGACATTTTTGTAGAAATAGATTACCGGTTGTTGATGTTTTGGCCAACATATATGCATGAAATTTCTTCAAGTACTTTTTTTACTTAATAAGCACATTTGAAATTAATGCATACGAATATCTAAATAATAAACTTTATGTGTGTTTTTTTTTGGTTTTGATCGCGGTCACGAGAGCTAACTTATTTGTATAACGTAACGTGCTGCATCTGATAAAATTATTCAAGTTGTCAGAAATGAGAAAAGCGTAAACAGAAACGTAAGTGGACCGCATCATTTAAGTATTATACAAACTTCTTTTAATTATTAAATAATTAATTTAAATTATTAATCACTGTTTACCGTCCGTAGTTCATTTTTGCTCTTCACGCTTCAATATTGAACGCTCTTAGAAGCTGGTAAAGAATTGGTCTGTTTGTGCCACTTTGTGCTACAGAGATAAATCCAATACTACTATATCGCCGCTTTCATCAAAAAACAACATTGCATTAAAACAACGCTTACGTCAAACGATTTATTATTCAACTTCAAAATAATTTGAACGATAATCTGCTTCCCACGATTATTAAAAATAAAATCACTTTTTTATTTTATGTAAACAAATTGACCACATAGTATATTTTCATATTGGAATCATATATTGAAGCCAGCCACTGGGACCGTAATCGCGACAGGTTGAGGGTTCGATGCCCACGGGAAGAAATGAAATGTTTATTATTTCCATTTCTTTGCTCTGGTGTCGAGTTCCGCCACTCAACACCCAATGCATCCACAATTCAGCGGAAAGCGGGAAACGGAAGTGTCTTAATGGGACCGGAATTAGAATTTAAAGTTAGACTAATTTCCCTTTGCCTATGTGCTATATGCGGGAAAATTATATACAGCATATTTTCACGTTGAAATCATATATTCTTAACAGTGCAAATTTTAAATCACGTTTCGTTTCACATATTAATTACCGAGTGGTTAATGACGTATGGTGTAATTAAGGTCGAACAGCGAACTACAGAACCAGAAAAACGTATAATGCTGCGAGCACTCCAATTAGTGCATAAGTTACTGTTAAACAAATACCTAATATGTAGGTAAATTAACTTTGCGTCGCGCTTTGCCTCCTCGACTTTAGAGAGCGGAGGAATAAAAATATTAAATATTTGATTTTCTCGAGAAGGGATCGAACCCTCAACCACCTGTGCCCCTGCGCCACGACTGGGCTCAGTAAATATTGAAAAGCATATATGGATGTATGTATTAAGCCTCGTCTTCACGTCTTCTCGGGATCTTTAACTCCCCCTATAACTGCTGGGTATATTGCATGCTAAACATTTTACGCAAACAGCGGTTATAAACTTTTAAATGAGCTAGAATTGCATATTTTTAACGATTTTGTAATAACTGGGGCGTCTACTAAAACTCCAATTATTTATATAATATAAATAATTGGAGTATATTTTAACCGAAGTCAATAAAGGAGGCGATATATATATGTATATTATAATTAATTGTGATGAGCTATTTAGGCCCCCGAGGACCCCCTACCTGCCCTGCCTGTGTACCTTTGCCCACAAATTTTCAAGTTTTATCAAATTCAGCTTAGTTTAATTTATTGAAATTACTTTTGTCATTGTAGATTATAAAAGATATTATGAAACACTAGCGTAAAAGTTTATTAAATATCAAACAGTGAAAGCAGGATAAACAAACAAATAAGCAAACTTTCACGCTCGTGGCGTTAGAAAGGGGTACATTATGTGCAGTCAAAAGCAAGAGTTTTGTCGTAATAAGATTCAAGGATAGAATTAACACGGCCAAGATAGGTAGGTATAGAAGGGAACAACAGGTAATTATATGTATATATCTAAGTACTACAGCGTCACGCTATATCCCACACACAGCAGGGTAGTAGTGTTAAGACACTTCGTTCCCCACTTCTAAGTACTTCTTCTAAGTTCTATTACAAAATATAATATATGTATTTTGTACGCCCATTTAGAAACGTTTAATATGTATATTTGTGTATAAAAATAATAATTACGTCTATTATAATAATACTTTTTAAAAGCTTTTTAATATTGAATGTTAAGAGCTTATTATAAATAACTTTGGAATGCATACGAATAATTTATTTGTATGTATTTACATTGTCTAAGCGGCGCTATACGTCTTTCTATAAGTGGAAAAAAGGAATTTTATTGCCACGACATTGTAGATGGTAACCATCTTTAATGTATGTTATTTTATGATAGTACAAGTCCTTTTATATATATAGATTATAGATAATAAAAATGTAAATAATTTATACATGGGTTATGGGCACTTCTCATTTGTTCGAGTGAATCCAGCCTTGGACGAAGTGCCAGGATATATACTAGATGGAATTTTATGGGTAAATAACAAGCTTGCTTTCATTCTTATATATTTATTTTTATTGTTAATAAAAATATAATAGTTTAGATGAAGTTTCTCAGAGAATATTGATTGCATTCAAGTAAACTATATTAATGTTAAGACAAACACTGTATTTACAACTGTTTATAATCGATTCATTTTTAACAGAACATAATATCAATTAAATGTAATAGACGTCTCTAAGAGTTCTTGTTACAAGAGTATTACTTATTTTCAAGCGATACAAATCTACTATTATTTAACAAAAATATAACTTTTGTAGGTAAAATATCCTCTTCTAAGAAAACCTTTTCTATAAAGTAAAATTTCAGAGTGGTATAATATGTTGCGTGTAAAGTACCGCGTCAGGAAAAGGTCCCATGTGATTTAAAAATTTGTTTTTTATACAAACCATTGTTTTATGTAGGATTCATTTAGGATATTAAGTATAAAGTTCAAATATTTTGCGTATCTATACTTTTTCTCATAAGATATTTAATATTTTGACGAAGCCTTAGTTAGTTAAGCCTAATCGATTTTTTTTTGCTCTTTTCTTTATACTAGGCTATCTATACGGTCTTTAAGTTAGCAATGATTGAAACCATTATTTTATTTGTAAAATAAATTTAATTAATCTTCCTTACCAGCTATTTTAATTAACTAGAAAAGATATGCATGTCAAAATAGTAATTAGTAAAATGATCTATGTAGTCATTGAAACTGTATTAAAAATTAGAATATCAGTCTCGTGCCATAATAACATAAGAGTGTATATGACGTAAGAACAGCAAATATTTGGACGTGTTTCAAATGGCCACGTGACGTTATTTACACGCCGCGCACCGTCCCGCGCCGTGCCGCGCCGTGCCGGGATCTGCCAGATGAGACACTACTATACGAAATGTACTTAGACGTTACACACTCTCTGGAATTTAACATAATTATTTTTAACTGACTTTGAAAAAGAATGTTGTCGATATGATCCGTATGTAGGTACTTTATTGTGATATTGTTGTATAATGATAACAAGTAAAGCTTGGATATAGGTTACATTTTGTAAATATAATCTTGCAAACTTTATTATATCATAATCATCGTCGTACCTACTCAAACATTAGCCACCTCCAACAATATCACACACATTCATTTTTAACTGTCTTTTGTTGAAGTCGGTTAAAAATACATTTCAATATAATATACATTCAGTATATAATTATTAACTTTTTTCATATATTTCACGTTTGTTTGGTTGTACATAGTATATTTTATGATAAAGTTATCAGCTTATTTATAAACATGTATTCTGGTGGCGGAGGTGAGTGTGGCACAACGACGTTAACGCCCGCCCTCACATAATAACGTAGATACGCGGATACATTTTTAATTTAGCGCTACTGTTTGTTTGGTGTTTTGAGGCGTAAATTGGAGTTACATTTTATGATAGTTTTTAAAAATATACTTATCTATAAATATTTAGATACCCAAAATATATGTGATAATTAAATAAATTTAAAAAGACTAAACGCGACAGGTTATGGGTTCGATTTGCAGTCGAGGAAATTAATTATCGAATATTTTCATTTCTTCGCTATGGCAAAGAGGCAAAGCGCGGCGTTGTGTTCCATCTCAACAGAATTCGACAGTCGATCCTTGGTATTCAGGATGCTTGAAGATTATTGCTCATACTTTTTTGCCTAATGGTTATAGTGCTAAATATAAGTGTGTACTTGCAAAAAAAGAGACGCAATGTATAGTAAATAACCAAAAGTTCCTTACATTAAACTACACATATTCAATAACCGAAATTATTTTTAAACATCTAATAATGAAACATTGTTGTTAACAGATGCGGCTAGCAAGGCGCGCACCAACTTGGTGCGTATGCGCCGGTCCGCGCTTGGCAAATCTGCACCGACTCTGTCCATTCACGTGGTAAGGAACATATTACAATTTTTATTTGATTTATTAGATAAATTTGTAACTGTAAGGCAGTGGGAGTTAAAAAATATTATAAGCATTATCTTCAAAATAGAATGAAAATAGAGAGTGAACCTTTGGTTTTTTTTGACTTGTTAAATTAAGGCAATGTTTGAACAAACATAAACGTCAAGAAGAGTTTTATTAGTAAAGTATTTATTTGCAGAAAGAGCAATGTGCGGTATCCCGACGACCATCCCGCCTACCACCTCCACCACCACATCACAGACTTTCCCTAGTGGTGAGTACAAATCTTATAGCTGATAAATATGGTTATAATTTTGCAAAATTTAAAAGATAAATATTAATGTTAGAAACACAACTCCTTGAGTTTCTGCAAAGCTAAAATATTTTAAACATATTTCTTCCTATAACAAGTCGTAAAGAATTATATTCGACATATTTTACCCGACGTAAAACGTCAAGTCGGGTTGCAGATTTTTACTTTATACTCATTCTTGCATCACAAATAGGTTTACCTTTTTCCAGTACCAACTGTATAATTTATTTAAATTGAAACAACTTATTAGCATTATACATATATTATTATACACATATGTTTTTATAAAATAATAATTTCCAGTCAATATTTGGTCGTTATTTACATTCAAATTAGATACTTTCGAATCCAATATGTCAGAAACGTGAATTCGACTTCACGAAACGGCGCGTAATGTCGCAAATATTGAGAATGTCATCGCGCCTCGTGAGGAGCAAACCGACGTAATTGAAAATAGGTATAGGCATGTACAATGTATGCTTATATTTGTTATTTGTATTTCATGTATATTCAGCATGTACACAGTTATTTGCATATACGAGACTGGTTACAATATGATATTTGCAGTATTATTTTCTTTAAACGATCAGTCTTGACACACTCAACACACAATTTTTCTAGAATTCGGCGTAGAGTGGAAAACGGAAGTGTTTTAACACTAAGTTATCGGAATCCCTCTGTTTGCTAGTAAAAAATTGTAAATTTATATAAAAAAGCAATCTTACCGCAGTATGATTGTAAATGTAATGCTTGTAAGTAGGGGGGGTCCCCCCATTGAAGAACTTTCAAAAGAAAATGAGATACGACATACAATATTTCGGATTCGAGCGTTAGTTGGAGAACGAAGTGTTTTGGCACTAGGTTCTCTGCGTACATGGGAAAAACGTGAAACTAAAAAAATTATAATGTTACAAAAAAAATAAGTGATTAATTTATGTTAGCAAATCGCATCTGTTGTGTCAGTTGTTAAAATTTTGTTTGTTCTATCGTGAATTCGTAAAGCAGCATCGGGCACAGTGTCAGTAGGCGTCTTGGAAAATTTCCGCCTACTGCCCATTAGTTGTAAATGCTATTTTAAATCATGTAATACGTTTGAATGTTAAAAATATATTAGTAGTTTGGGTATAAATAACAATTCAATTAAGGACACGTCATATCAACCATGGCTTATATAATGGTATTTTCACCACCGCACTCTAGTACGTTTAGTTCGTTTATTATTCTTTACACGTTGTAAGTTACATGAGCAATTCCAGTATTTGTGTTGAATATGTACTTTTTACTTTCATTTATCTTTTAGATGGAGTTAATACAGAGGAGAACAGTTAAACATAACTGACATTACGTTTGGAATGATGGACTCTAATGCAGCACTTAATTTTACTAAGTTATGGGCCGTGTTTATAAATCGCTCCCAATTCTGAGACCGATCTTGAGATATGCCGTTTTTATTAATAAATATATAATTTATGAATGAAAACAGCATCTCAAGATCGATGTCAGATTTAAGAGCGGCTTATAAATACGGATCCAGGAAAATGAACATATTTTAAACTCAACTATTATGTGCATTCATAGCTTTAGGTACTTGTATATTTAATTTTACCGCAGAAGGAATGATGTTATAATAACTTCCGGAATTCAAATTGCATTCTGCCTCTCGTACGTCTGCAAAGTGCATTTGACATTGAATCTAAATGGAAATTCGTTTCCATTTCTCTATTATATTCTGCATTACTTATTTCTGCTGCTCTTACATATGTTATATAATCTTTTTCGAGATTATCTTCATCTTGATACTTCCACGCGATCTCGAGATAAATGGTCTTGATAGACGGACAGACTGACAACAAATTAATCCTATAAGGGTTCCGTGTTTACCTTTTGAGGTATGGAACCCTAAAAATAAATTATTATAGTTATAGAATCCTATAAAGTAGAAGGCCGCGCCTCTGCGTCCGTGAGTCATGGTGTCAAAATCCATAACATGCAGTTCGGTGGCACACGCCCACACCGCGCCAGGCCCTGCCACCAACTTGTATACAAACATAGTAGGTTGTGTACTCACACCGCGTGTACTTGTTGTTGTATATAGCGCTCGAGAAATGCGGTCGGTCGGATTTTTCCTTTTCATTAAAATGAAATTTCTCACATTTTACTGTGAAAGTGGCTTTCCTTAGTAAACTGCTGGGTATTTATTAAATATTTATACTTGATTCTAGAAAAAACCTTGTTTTATTGACTTACTTGACTTATATTCCTATGTCCCCGAGTTGGGGCAGAGGGCATCCACAGAGTTTCGCCATTTTGCACGATCTTCAGCTTCTCGTTTGATTTCGCTCCAAGTCTTGCCAATCTTTCTCGCCTCTTGTTTTATTAATGTTCTAATTTATAAGGTAAAGATACCTTATAAATTAAAGGTTTAAAATGTATAGGTATGTTAAATGGTATCTAAATATGAAAAATGTCTTTGTAAGAATACCGATTGTTTTTTTTATTTTCTTTGTCCTTAATATTGATAACAGTAAAATGTTTTTGTTACCTCGAAGGTTAAATTGAATTCAGAGCTATCCATTCAAGGAAGTCACTCCATTGTCTCATAAAGACCTCACGTAATACTTCGTATAAAATTTGTTTATTAGGGTCACAGTGTCACCTAACACCAATTAACAGGAAAATATGGAGTTCATTATGTCTGTAACGTAGCAGTCAGACGGAAAATCATTATAACGGCTTAAAATATACTCTTTCTTTTTAATGAGCATGACTCAAACTTTGGTTATATAAATAAATAAAATATTTCATACAACTTTTCATAGTTAGGTGTTTTTCATTTTTGTTTCATATTTTGTTCGGTATTGGTGGACCATTTGAGACCGTCAGCGCGTGGTGTTGTGGATTCTATTCCCTCTCGGAGGAACAGTTTCATTGTTTTTTATATGTCTCTGGTGATTAAATCGTGGCGTTGAGTTCTGCTAATCAAGGCGCAATGGTTCTAAGCTTGGGCAGCGCGTACTCGTATAGTCTATTATAGTCGTATTACTAACTGGGTCTTTAAGCCAGAGCCATATTCCATTTTTTATGAAACAAAAAAGAAATGTAAATTGGGGTTATGAATTTGAATCATATCCAATTATGTTATAAGAAAACCACTATAGATAAATATTTTTATCTTTTTAAACTGCATTATACTCTAACAAAGCAAGTGTTATCTTACCACTATATAATTGCTGTAGTTAAAACGGTAAACCTACAACGTAGGTATAGCAACGATGAGAAGCTTTCACACGTAGCGGGCTCCATGTGACACACAGTGATTTATGAATTCTCTATTAAAAACACCTTAATGTGTTGATTACGAGAGAAAGTATCGATTATGTAGAAACAACTGTATGGTGAAATTTGTTCCCAATCAGTAAGTCTTAGTTTTTATATTACGCGCTTACACGCGCATGCTTCTGCCCCTGCGCTACGGTGGGCATTGGATTGTGTATACCCTTTCTATACTTCTTCTATTTACCCTCGTTGCTATTAGTCTTTTTAGAATATGTAATACTTAGTTTTTATTTTACAAAATCAGCACTATTCAGTCTAATAATTCGAGAAAATTGCAAAAAATATTAAACAACTTGTTTAACAAAATGAAGAAAACACCTAGACGCCCCAGGACAATAGGAACTTTAAAGGTTTAATATAGCTAAAGGAAGCTAAGACAGCGACCTGTTGCTCCCACTGTTCCCGAGCACACCGTTGACCTTACACAATGACACTTGCAGAGTGATGCCTCTACCTTAGATAATAGATGTTCTTGTTCATGTTTTACTAGTTAAGTGATTAATTAGTTACTTAGTTTAACCATAACAACTTTCTTGTCAATTTCACGCTGTATATATCAAGGTAAGCGCAGAAACATAGTGCTAAGACACACTATTCTCCGCTTTCCGTCAATTTTTCAAGAAATTGCGTGTTGAGTGGCGGGAATCGAAATCACAACCCTCATGCTTACAATCCTGCCATGTCAGTCTATATCGCTGCGCCATGGCGGCCTCAATAACTTTATCCCCCAAATAGAAGGGTAGGCAGAGAGAACCTGGGGACCTAGTGTTAACACTCGTCAAGTTAAGAGGAAATGAAAATATTAATTATTTCATATTAGAATATTAATGGAAAGTGTTGTCTTGTTTAAGAAAACTTATGCAATAAATTAAAAAATTCAACATTAGGAAATTAAGAAAATAAATAACGAAGTGTTCTTGATACATTTAAAAATTATATAGATGACGAGGATTCGTATATCTTTTATATTCTTTATTCTTTGCATTTATTTATCATCTTGTTACCACATACATACACAAAGTCCTTTAACATGAATAAAAATTTACCAATTTGGAGACCGTTTTTGTGGGCTATATATATGTCTAACCACCTAATGCGGATGTCGTAGGTTCATTGCCGAATCGTGAGCGAGGCAATCTTGCTCAGTTTTTTTTAAATAAGTGTGTCTATTACCGAAACTATTGTTCGTAAAATTAAACTTTTAATTTTGGTGTCTACTTTATTTGTTCGATATACATTTCTTATACTGTAATATGTGTTCAAGGTGTCCGTTTAAATAATCTAATGTTGCTTTGTGTTTTCGTCCTTTGCTGCTGTTACTATAGCGTGGCAATTATATATTTCAATTAGAATTTTAATAGATTATACGCTTGTATAACACATGTTTTCAATGATTTGGACGTAGCGGGACTCGAACCTGTGACTCTTGGAAGCCGTTCAAGCGACCTGACCACTAATCCATACGTTGATATCAAGCTACTTCGAAATTGTTAGCATAGCATTCAATATAATGACTAAATTATAAAACATTAGTTCTTATTGTTTAAAAAAAAACCTTATTTGCTGCCTAGCCTAGCTAACAATAGATTTTTTATGAATTATATGAAATATTTCAACAGTATAATTGATTTTGTGGTAAATAGCACCATAGAGCCTCAATATGCGGAGTAAAAGCCTTTGATATCGTGTGCAAATAAACAAGTATCAAGTTGATGTTTACACAGCTAGGGTCTGTTGATAGTACGTTGATATGTATACTGTATATACATACATAAATATATTATATAGAGTTAGATATGTGGGTAGGATCGAATTGAATCTAGTTTAAACTTATTTGTTTTAGAATCTTATTTAAAAAACCGGATGATTCTAATTGTACCTATATAAGATCATATAAACGACAAGTGATTTTTTTTATAATACCATGCATTATTAGTTATTAACCTGGTAATTAGTGAGAATTGTAGTAAGTAATTGTAGTTATACCTACATAAATATTTTAGTTTTACTAAAATTACAAAAAAATAAATGTTTATGCAGTTCACCACCAGCTAACGTTCCAAGGACTCTCTTACTTTATTCTCTGGTAAGTCATCATGGGCCTTAAGTTGCATAAAAGCAGAAGTGTCAGTTTTATAGAAATACTAACGTGATCAGTTGATGTAAAGGTCGAATGGAACTAATCGGTTGGTTGCATAACGTTTGCCGTATTGAAACTATTAGAGTTAGTTATTATTTTTTATTTATATCGACACATTGTTACTCTTTTATTTGTTTGTTGAGTTGCCAGTTGGTATGGTAGTTCTTTAATCTGACTGGAGGATGGTCGTGGGTTCGAATTCCACTCAGGGTACCTGAGTGATAAATATGATTGACATGATAATTATCTCCGGCTCTCAAAATACAATGTCTCGAAAATTTGAAGAAAAGAGGGTAACGAATTGTGTTAACACTAAATTTTTCCTTTGCTTATCTATTTTTATGGGAAACACAGCGAGAAGCAAAAAAGAAAGATATGACAGGACTGACTATTTCACTAACATGCACGTTATCTTATTTACTGGTTTCTATAAATATTATTTACTTGTAGGTGGGCTCTGGGCGTTGCAGCTCCCCAGGCACGGGCCCCCTGTCGCCGGCGGAGGGGCCCCGCTGGCACGCACACCACGCCCACCCGCTGCATCACGCGCTTCTGTCATCTAGTGTGAAACGGGGGAAGGAGCTGTAAGTTTACATATTTTTTTTGTGTTTATTTCATTTAATACATTATGTAATTATAAAAAATAAGAATATTTCTTAGATACCGTTGTTATTAGATTTTTCTGTCTTAGGCGGTTTTTAATCATTATTTGTAAGAATAATAGTAAGAAAATTTGGATAAAGCATGCACATATAAACCACCTGTAAATACAAAAATACAGGTAACAATCGTTGATAATACAATTGTTTCATTTAAATTAAATAACTCAATAATAAAATAAATATTTAAAACTAAAACAATATAAATACTTATTTCAACTTCGTTATCGTAAGTAACAAAATTCTTCAAACCCGACAGTGATTGTCGTATCAGCGATGCTTAGCCTTCAACTTCCTTCCGACCTTCTTCTGTTTTTAGATTTCACCTGATATTGCAAAAACTGAGTAGATATCACTTATGATTGATAAGATAAGTACTAAAATAGATAATTTTCTTTGCAATCATTTGTGTAGGTATGTCATTATCATGAATACCTATTTCTAAAGTGTCATTGTAATTGTGTAATTGTATGAGAATTAATTATTATTAAATAGTAAATAAACACGCCTATTCCGTACCCATATTAACGCTTCGAGAGCAGTTGTTCCGTCTATGCTATAAGTTTCTAATCATGAATAGAATATAATATTCCCTCAACGAGTATTTCAGTTTCATTAGTTTCTGGTGCACAGTAAAACTCTAATTGAGTTTATGATTGCACCTTGCATTTGTAATCTTTGTATGAACTAACTATTTAAATAAAATAAAATTAAACAGTAATTATTAGTACAGAATGCACATTTTGAGCGAATAAATACTAATATTTTGTAAGTTTTTTTAATGTTTCTTTATTATTTGATCTGATTCTGGCGACTCGTCGTAAATGCGTCAAGTTGTGGGTGCGATTCCCACTTGAACAAATGAAATATTTTATATTTTCATTTCTTTATTAAGCCACTCGATACGCAATATCTCCAGAATTCGGTGGAAAATGGGAGACGGTAGGTCTTAATGGGAACGGAGTGTCTTAACACTAGGTACCCAGACTCTCTGTGCCTACCATGCGGAATACAGCGTGAAGTAAAAAATATTATTTATTTTTCTATTACTTTACCTTTTTATTATTATTATTAACTATATGCGAATTTATTTGATGCGGATTTATATTTCACAGTAACAACTTACATTGAACTCTTTGATTCATTCAGAAAAAATCGCTCTTTTTATACAAGCACTGTTTAAATT
The DNA here is from genome assembly GCA_016802625.1 of Heliconius numata. Lineage (NCBI taxonomy): Eukaryota > Metazoa > Arthropoda > Insecta > Lepidoptera > Nymphalidae > Heliconius > Heliconius numata. The sequence goes on along the minus strand of JAEBDU010000010.1, from coordinate 1,070,023 downwards.
CAATGACACTTGAAACGTAGGCTCGATTAAGTAATCGTTTGAAAGCTTAATTTCGATTCTCATTTGTAAGAGATTGTCGAGTATTTTAATTATTTTGATTATATAAAGTAATGTATGGTTATGTATGTTTTAATATTGAATTTTATAATCGATATTATAATTCATTATTTGTTTTGTGTTCGACTTAAGAAATGTTTATGTGTACGATGAAAGACAAAACCTGAGCGAAAGGGGAAGGTGAAAATTGAAAAATAGTGATGTATTAAACAGAGACACAGACACAGAGCTTATATAACTTGAATATTTAGTAAACTTTTACTTAATTTATAAGGCTTGATTTCAGTAACCTTATATATAATAGTAACCTTAACAAAAAATAATATACACTAATGTAACGATGTAACCTAAAATGTTTTATAATAACATCTCTTGCAATTCAATAGAATTTCAAAGTTAAACTCGTTTGGTTCAGTTTTTGCAAGGCGCTAACAAAAAATATTCTATCACGAAGTAGTCATAGCGAGTCGCGCAATCGAGGGATGGTCCATGGAAAACAGGTACCGGAAGGTTTCGCTTTGAACGCGTCGCACTCCATCGCGCTCTCGGTGATAAGTTTTTTTATTATATCTAAGCTTTGTGTTAATGAACTCCTTTTTGAACTGCTTATGATTTGTATTTTTTTTGAGTTGCTGGTAATATAAAGGGAGTCAGTCTATTAAGTGACATGGTTCTCTTATTTCTGGTCCTCCGTTTAGACACAACTCCCTCGGCAATAAAGAAATGAAGAATTGAAACCAGGATTAAATTTACTAGGATGGAAAACTCCTTGTTTGTTAATTCTTCCGTATGTATAATAAAAATTGTGATCTACTATATTCGTTAATTTGGATGTGTATAATTTATATATTTTTAAGTCTTTACATTTCGTTCCGCATACGGCAGGGCAGAGAGAACTTAGTGTTAAGACATTCCATTCTCCGCTATTTTTTCATGTATGTTATGTATGTGGGAAATAATAATACAGAAATAGTCTTGGTCATATTTTACAAAGAATAAATAAAATTATTATGAGAAACAACATTCAATACTTACCTAGGAGTAAAGCTCAAGATTTATGTAACGTTATTCTAACTTATTGATATACAGTCGTCGTAAGATATCGCATATAGTGCCCTTTACTCCCATAAAGTGAACTATGAGCAAGGGAAAATAAATATGGCGGCTTTTAGTACAAATGACATTTACGGGTAAAGGGAAGTATGTAACTAAGAGTTGTGTATGATGCTTGATATATTAGGTAAATGTTACATAGAAACGATTGTTTAAGTGGATAGTCCACTTATATATACATCTTATACTAATTTTATTTATTTAATTAAAATAATCTAATTTATATAAATATATTTAATAAATATTCGTATAGTTCAAGCGGGCGAAGCCGCCTAGGTCGGCCTGTGTATACAGTAATTAATTATACGCTCGCAATTTGCGTGTTTGTATTTAATTAAAATGGATTATCTGTCTCGTTTGCTGTGTTAATATTAAATGATATAATTAATTAATTATTATTGTATATTTTTAGTCATGGTTTTTACTTTTTACCTTGATGCAAAATAAAAGGTGTCATTTTAACATTTTAAAAGTGTTATTCCGCGCTAAGGAGGTAAAAATAAATATCGACAAACCGCATAAAAGTGATTGAAAGTGAATTGATACAAAGCTTTGATATTCTATAAAGCCCCACCCTCAGCAAAGATAAAAGTTTTTGAACGTAGCGGAATTCGAACCCGCACTTCTTGGCAACAGTCCAACTTGTTATGGCAAATTAAACCATATTTATGCTGATAAGATCTTTGATTATAGTTATGCTCTTAGTAAACCTAGTCGAAGAACTTTTACCGGAATTTAAGCTTATAACATGTTGAGTAAAAAGTTATTTACATTATGTCCGATTTACCAGGAGTTCTGCATTATATTAATAGTTTATCCATCCCTTTTATAAAGTGGATAACGGTAGTATCTTAATGGAAACGGGGTGTCTTAAACCAAGGTTCCCAGGTTCCTTTCGCGTGCACATCTGTGTGCGGGATAAAGCGTGAAGCTATAAAAACCCCTATTACATTTCCGTATGTACCTACAATTCTAGTTGCGGCCATTTACTTTGTTTACTACGAGTACTGCTACAGCGTGATGTGCTGAACCTACACTACTGATACAGCGTGAAGCTAAAAAAACGAAGATAATTATAGATTATTTATTTATTATTAGCTAAGTAGAAACACGCTATATTTACAACAATTGATTGTTATATTTGTTCGTTATATGTCTGTGCCAATTAGGAATAAGGACATGTAAGTATTTACTGTTAATGTCATTAGCTTGTATTCAGTGCGTGTACGAGTAGGTACTATAAATAAACAAATCTTTATTGTTATTACTATTAGCATTAGATCGTGTTTGTTTGACATACTAAATGTGCAATTATCGTAGGAAAAACAATTTAAATACGATTAACTTGTGATAATCATTTGGTTAAAAGAAATTTAATCTTAATTAAATTTTAATTTTGAGGACAAGAGCACGTCCTCGAGTAAACTTCCGTGAAAATTTAGGAAGTATAAATTAAGTCACTTTGTCTCTTTGTGTTTTTCAAGTGAATAATTTTGTCTGTTGCCAGAAAATTTATATCATTTAATATATAAGTAGCTCAATAAATTCATAGATATATGCATGTGAGCAGAAGGTAGGAGGAGAAAATCTGGGGACCTAATGCTCAGACACTCCGCTCCCGTTTAGACACTGTCCTTCCCTACTTTCCGCGAAATTCTTAGGACATTGCGTATTGAGTGGCGGTAATCAACGCCGCGTTTGCTTCATTATCAGGCGAAGAAATGAAAATATCAAATATTTCATTCCTACAGATGGGAAACGAACCCACAACCGTTACGACTGCCTCAATAATTAATATTGACGTTAGTGTAGTAACGTTTGTTATGAGTTCATGAGTAAGCGTAACGTTTACCATCACGTGAACATTACACTCGATCGCACGTGTTTTGTATTTATAAATAAGTAGTCTTATGCTAAGGTAATGTTAAACCTATAAAATATATAAAGATATATTTTAAAATAATTTTTTTTATAGCATTAAAGGAATAAGCTGAGTAATAATAAATAAAAGTATAACATTTTTTTTTAGAAATAACGTTAAATATTAGATGAGATGCGATTTATTACATGAGAATTGAGGCCAGTCGTGGCGCAGGGGCAGAGTAAAGTAGGCAGAGGGAACCTATTGTCTACTTTGCTAACTTTGGAACTTTACTTTGCTAGCAAAGCTTAATTCTTTTGCTTTAATTGTCCAAAGTCTCTTATGTTCCAAAAACACACAATTACTACCATTATAATAAATTTTATCATTTAAGGATAAATTCTCATTTCCAATTTTTTTTACAGTGATGGTAGAAGGTGGTCGGTGGCGTCGCTGCCTTCATCCGGGTACGGTACTACACCGGGAAGCTCTAGCCTTTCAGTAAGTACCCAATAATAAATATAAATAAATAAAATAATAAAAAAATATAATAATTTGTATGGTTTTTCGCATAGCTAAAATAATATAAATATTCAAATTTCATTTCTTTATCCCGCATACAGTGGTATAAGCAGAGGTAAATTACTAGTGTCAAAGCTCTCCTTTCTTCCTATTTCACCCGAATTCTAGATATTGCATATTGAATAGCGTATATAGCGCTCCGTTTCCACTTTCCGCCTAATTATCTATATAGTTGGGTGGCAGAACTCAACTGCGTGCTTCGTGTACCACAGCTTTGAAATGAGAATAAAATAAATATAATTAATCATTCCCCCGGGAAGCCATCGAACCCACAACCCTCATAACATTCAAGTAATTTTATTCAAGTGTTTTCGGTACTTGATATACGGGTACTTTACCATTTTATTATTCTCTATTAGTAATTACTGTAATTAGTAATGAAATTAAATGATTTCATATAGATATAATAAGAGTGTTTGTAATCACATATAAGTAATTCTTTACCAAGGTGTGGCTCACTGCACGACCGTGAATAGAACACAGTCATCAATTCATTAATCATCGTTAGAGAACAAACACTATACTATTCTACACTACACATGTCTAGTAGTGTGTAACTGAGAAATATGCGTTAAAATGTTCTCATAAAGTACGTTAATGGCTGACACATTGAATTTTTATTTCAGTTTCATTATTTTTTTCTATAAAGGTATATTTTTATTACATAAATATTATTTTAATTAGGTAATTTGTTGGTGTTGTTTTTTAAAATATTTTATATTTGTGACTAATATTATAAAACTTGCAAAATAAAAAAAAGACAATTATTAATATATCAAAAATAATATTATTTGCTTCATAAGAGAAACGGGTTGTGTCCACCCTGAAGTTAGGTTTTATGAACTATTGCGCATTGTTCACTAGGTAAGAAAATAATCTGAAGAAAAATAAAATCTGGACAGCAATTTATAGTTAATTTTAGAAGGCCACGACTCGTCGAGCGTACTGTACTTGACGGTGAAGTATATTCCACTGCATTTACAAGTAGTATTCGGTGTAAACATTCGTATCACCCTACCTAAATACAGCAATGATGTAAGGCTACTTAACGATAGCTACGCTGATAATGCACACATTACTTACTTTTATCTTTTACTAACTCAAATTGTGCATTTGTCGGAAAATCACCAGAATTACAGAAGTATAATTGAAATATTTGAGTTTCTCAGAGAAAATTGTAAAAATGTGTGCTCAGTATAAGCTCGGAGTGCTCATTGCTTCTCTCCGAGCCTCTCGCTGCATATCTTGTTTATATACGGGATAAAGGATTAGAATTGATATACATATTGTATTTGTGTTTAATCCAATGAGATTATCACTTTATCATTTTGTATTATCAGTATTTTGATTGATTTAATAATATCTATTAATTTATTAAATATAAATAAAAATATTTTGCTAATTTTAAACACTCAGCTTATCTATTAGGATTTAGTTACATTATTTGTTGAATTAAAAGTTGGTCAATATTATGATTTCTTTTCACCGCATGGCAAAGAAGGTAGAGATAATCTAGAATTATTTCTTTTTTCCATTTTTACCACATTCTCCCGAGCCACTGCGCCACCATGACCTTAGATATTATAAGATTAAATGTTACATGGTCTTGTAAAGGTACAAAGGTTTCTAGGACGCGTCCTTGTTTCCTGCAGGAGTGTAAACATGTCATGCCGATGGCATTGCATGCCAAACAAAAGTCAGGAATACATTATATTTTGTATACAGATATAACTGGAAAATACCATATTTTGAAGTGATTTCTTTAGATATAGGTATTTTTATTAACTTAATTTATAAATACAATCAAAAAATAAAGTCCGAGCCTAAGAAATGTCAGTAAACGTTATGCTGTAACTAAAATAAATAAATAAATAAGCTTCACGATGTATCCCGCAGCAGGGTAGGCAGAGGAAACTTAGTGTTAAGACACTCTGTTTCCATTAGGACACTTTCTTTCCCCACTTTCCGCTGAATTCTTGAGGCATTGCTGGTCCAATTATCTTAAAATGAAGGGTATAAATAAATTAAACCTAAATACTATTTTTAAATTATTACCTATTTCACGGCGTTCCTTGCGTAGTAGGTACTTGTATGTTGCCTATGACGCTGTAGTAATTATCGACTCCGAACTGCAGAAATATGAAGTGTGAATCATTTACTAAGAACGATCATTTTAAATTCATAACCGGACTGAAACTCCCTGCAGTGTTCTCTTTCAAGAGAATTCACGTCATTCAGTTGGAGTCTTTAGGATCTATTTGATATAAACTCTCTAGTTTTTGGTATTATACGAATGTAATATATTAAAATTATGGGTTGCTATTAATATAAAAAATATAAATATTATTATATTCTACGTTTATTCAAAAATGAAATGTAGAACTCAGAAATAGTTTCTTGTCGTTTCCTCGTAAAGCACGTAACTTGTTGGTGTTGATCTCTCTAATGGTCCAATTATATTATACCAAAGTCCATAACAACTATCCCCTCCTCGCGCAATGTACTGATCCACTATCCAAACAAATACTTTACTATTTCCTACTTTTTCTCTTGAGTTTAACCACTTGACATACAATATTTGGAAAATTGGGCGTAGCGTGGGGAATGGAGTGTTTTAACACTACAGCTATATACACAGCGTAAAGCGGCTTTTTTATCTCTTTTTCTTAGCCTCAAATCTACCAAGCTATGAATACTGGTATTTTGTATCTACAAGAAATAGCATCATCTGTCGTAAGAAACATGTCTAACAGTTATTGTTACACCAATTTTCAAAGTGTTTCTGGCAATGTCCATTGTCGTAAACGTAAAGTGACAGCCGGAAATGACTGTTCATCACGACCACTAAAGCATGGAGTCTCGTTCTAGCTTATTTTATGTACTTTTTTGCTTATCTATTATATTATATTTTATACTTTTTTTTCTTTTATTGCATTTGCTGGTTTAGTTCGATGTATTTAAAATATAAACAGCCCCCAAGTTGAGTAGTGAAAAATAAATCAAATCCTAATTGCGTACAATTTCAAAATAATATTTTAGAAAATAATATACCATATGGTCATAATTTATATTCTCAAATAGCTGGTTATTTTCTTTATAATCTGCATATTTTGAGTTCTTTCTAAAGCTAGCTCTGATCGGTTTTATTCTATAATACTAAAGTTGATTTTCCCGTAACCACTTTTATCATTTACTTTGAATGTCGTCCAAGTCGTCAGCATAACTACGTTGTTGCTTCCACACTGCACGAAAGCAGTGCATTTGAATTAAATTCAAATTTATTATGCTTTTGTTTCTACTAACAGTTGAAGCTAATATGTTTTTAAATAGTCTTTGTTTTCTCTTTATAATTTTTTTTCCACGTTGCCCTGAATTATTCCATATTGCTAAATGGCAACGATATTGAAACTTAATGCCGTAACTTATTATATCCAACAAAAAATTAAAGAATCTAGAAATTTCATCGTATGCCATTTCTAACAATCCAAATCAATATATAATTAATATTGGAATATAATAAAAATAACAAAAATACGATGTACTCACAAATTAATTTGTAAAAAAATAAGAATTATTTAATAACATTGATAGTAAAAGCAATTAATATAATTACAATGTTTTATTGAATTAATGACTGGGAAGGATGAATTATTAGCATCCATTTAATTGAGATTTTTGAAACAGCGTCTAACTGTAAAGGCGACGTGTTAATCGTGGGTTCGGTGCCTCTCGGGGAATGGACGTGTTTAAAATTTATTTTCATTTTCCACGACTGCCTGACCTGACTTTTAGTTTTGCCTTCTCGAAAATAAAGCGAAAAGTGCACAACAGACTGTCTTGACACTAGATTCCTTATCACTACTTTGTTATGTGATATATCGATTTTTAAAAGAATAACATTGACTATTCTGCTCCAATGGATTCATCCATTTTCGAATATATATTTTTATTTTATAGAATACATTTTTTATTTATTTTTTCTTTATAGTGTTTTTAATAATATTTTATTTATAAAAAAACTTCTCAGCGTCAATAAAATTTAGTTTTGGGGTGTTTTACTCCACAAAAATATTAAAAAAAATTAAGATTACAATTTTAGTTTCATTTTTAATTAGATTATTCCACGATTATAGTATCCGAAGTACATCCGTTTATAATTAGAAATATAATCGATGCATTTAATTTGTTGCAGTCACAATGCTCCTCGCAAGAGCGCCTGCTGGCGGCGCAGGCGGCGTGCGAGCCGCCACGCGCGCCCTGCCCCCACTGCCACCACCACCAGAACTCGCTCAAGTAAATCCTCTTATATATTTTGTTCTTTCTGTTATTTGTTTTACGTATTTTTGTTTTTTATTTTGAAAATACACCTTTCGTGAGGTTATTAATAAGATACTTCTCTATTACACCATATTGTGTAGAGAAATTTATTCTCCACTTCGTATTAATATATAAGAAATTATATTGGTCTTGAGTTCGAACCCGCAGTTTGTTTTTGGGTGTCCCAACAACGCATGGTGGCCTCTTAGTATCGTCATCTAACTGCTACATTCAATGTCATGAGGCATGACTTCGATACAAAGGATATTGATAGTATTAGAACTAATTCCTATTACTGATTGATATTATGAATTCAATATCATTATTGCATTCAATATGAATTAATAATTTTTCCACTGCAAAGTTTTATATATTTTTAATTAATGCTTAAAAATAGTCTTATCAGCATTTGCTTAACGTTAATATTTATTATGTGTTGTCAAAATATAGCAGTTCACAAGGCAGCGGTATGAACTGGGCGTCCCTGTCGGACAGCGGGGGCAGCGGCCACGCGGCACGCGCGCCCTCTCCCCGCGTCCTGCCGCGCAGAGTCAGGAGTCGGAGCTTGAGGTGAGATGAAAATAGGCTTTGATAGTTTCTATTGGTTCATTTTTATATATTTATATAATTTTTATTTGCTTATTTATTGGACTTTGTTTTACCTAACTAAAGTTTTTTAAATTTTAGTTGATTATTTAATTTTAATCTTGAAAAAATACATTTCACTTAGAATTCGAAAGAATTCTAAATTAACTTATGTAGAATCTTCGAATTCAATCTTAAAATATTGCAAATATTTTTTAATATGTAGTTTAATTGTACGCAAATGTATAATATACATACAATTATAGAAAATAAACATAAATAATATTTTTTTATTTAATTTGAAATGAACACTAACATATCGTTTCCTACATTAGTTCGCCCTCCCGCTCCCCCGGCGGCGGTAGCGGCTCGGAGGGCTCCAAGGATGACGCGGTGTCAGCGATGTCTTCGCTGTTCGCTGCTAGGTTCCCGGCCGCGCAACGCGCCATGGATGATAAGTATGATTATGTTTCTCCAATTTTTCGCTTTATCCTTCATCTAGCAGGGGGCAGCCAGGAAGAACCTGGTATAAAGACACTCCTTTATCTTTTTATGGGTTGAATGGCGGAACTCAACACCGCTTGCTTCTCTTATTACATTTAAATTTTAAATAGAGAATCTTATTTATCGCTCCGTTCTCCCTGACTACCCCGCTAGGGATACAGCGTCAAGGTAAGTAAATAAATTTGATTATGTGTTAAATTAAGTAATACTTGTTAGTTGTACTGATACTTATATTGATCAAAATATAAAGCGTATTAACTAAAATACTAAACTTAATTATTATTAGCTAATATGTATATATTTTTTCGTACTTTTTAACTGTACTTTTTTGTGTAGGCTAAGGGCGCTCATCGAAGAGCTGACTGAATTAGATAAGAAGCCCGATCGTCCGCCTATCGAGAGATTTGTTCAGAGACAGGTAAAAACATCCTAATTATTACTTTTACTTATTTTGTTTTGTTATAGTGTAAGAAAGATTTGGGGCAGTGAAAATGTAGTTATTTTTCAATATATGTGTAAATTTCTATTGTAGGTTTTTAATGATTTGTTTATAATCACAGGTACTAGAAATGGCGCGGGACTGCCTTCACAAGTCGGAGTCTAAACAAGTGACCAGCACGTATTTCTACGACATGGCGGACAGCTTAGACAGATTATTAGCTGAGGTTAGTGTTTTACACATAGTTTTTTCTGTTTATAAGATTGGTATTATAAGGTCTGGAAACTTGATTGTGAACCGATTTTACTGTTTTTAAATACTTATATTTGCCAAATATGTCATGAATTATAGAAATATCGTACAAATTATTACTTATTTGTATTTATTACGTTTGGAATAAAAACTGAAATGAACAAATACAACCAAATACAAATGTATTGTACAGACTAGAGAGAAATCTTCCGAGGCCGGCGCACAAGTGGCGCCGCTGGTGACGCGACTCACGCTGGCCATGGCGCGCCCCGCCCGCCTGCTCGAGTGCCTGGAGTTCGACCCCGAGAGGTTCTACCGCCTGCTGGAGGCCGCCGAGGGGCATGCCCGACATTTACAGGTTGGTTTTAGGTTAGGCAGAGGCACTTGGAAACACACACACACACACACACACTCCGTTCCCATAAGGACACTTCCTTTCCCAACTTTGTGACAAATCTGGAGGCATTGTGTATTCAATGGCGAAACTCAAAGTCGTTACCAAAGCGTCAAAATGAAAATATTATATATTTAATTTGCTTAAGGGGAAATCGTACCCCCAACCTGTCGTGTTAGCAGACGTACGCTGGTGCCCCCGCACCACGTTATGATATACATATATAAAAAAATATAACAATATTTCATTTCTAAAGAAGTATACTATATATGTCTTTAAAATTTATTCAATTAACGTTTTTCTACCCAGGGCATCACAACAGACATCCCGCAGTACATAATCCACAAGCTGGGTCTGTCCAAGGACCCGCTGGCGGAACTGCACGTGCCGCCGCCGCCGCCCCCGCCGCAGAACTGCTCGCCTTCCAAGTTAGTTTTATATTATTATTTATTATAACCTAGTGTTAAGGCACTCCGTTCCCCACTTCCCGCCGAAATCAGAAGGCATTGAGTGTTGAGTGGCGGAACTCAACACAGGCTTTTGCTTCGACACCAGAGCGAAGAATAAGAACAATGTAAATTTAAATAAATATTTCATTTCCTCGAGTGAGGATCGAACCCACAACCAGTCGATTTTACAGTCACACTTTGTGCCTTTGCGCCATGACTGGCCTCTAGAAACCTAAAGCTAGGATTTAAACAATTCTTTCTAACGTAAAATCTTTATATTAATTATATTTCTACACCAGGGTCCGTGGTCGTCAGTCACCTCCCGGGGCTCCAGGCTCAGGTGGTGCTCCACCTTCAGAAAGTGACTATCAGGTCATAAAGCTGATCTCCAATGGCGCCTATGGAGCGGTGTACCTTGTGAAGCATAAACAGACAAGACAGAGGTAATAGGATGTTTATTTATAATATCTACAGGATGGTCGGCGAGTCGTGGCCGCCCTGAAGCTGTTCTATGGTTGTATAGATTTTATTTCTGATAAGTATCTTCCCAAGACCACGACACATCGGCCTTACAATATGGTGTTGGATATTTTTTCGCGGAAAAAGAAATAGTAATTAAATGGCATAGATAAAAAATCTTTTGTGACATTTTGCTTTTAAAAAATTAATAAGAAAATGATAAGAAGTATTAGTAAATTACGTTTTATTATAAGTTTTATAAATAATAAAGAGTATTTGGGCAAATTATTGAAGTTAGTGAATGTTTTAGGTATGCAATGAAGAAAATCAGCAAGAACAACCTGATATTAAGGAATCAAGTGGAACAAGCGTTTGCAGAACGGGATATATTGAGTTTCGCCGATAATCCTTTTGTGGTAAATATAACATTGTTTTTTTTCCTTATACATATTAAATGGATATTTACGTTAATTATGTGTTTTATTATTTATTATCCTTGACAAATTCCTAAAAAATATATACTTTCTGGCTTCTCCAAACTTCTAGAGCTACATTTATAGAAAAAAAAAAATATCTAATCTCCAAAAATCTCTAAAAAATCTAAAATACTGTTTTGGAAAAGGTATAAAAAATAATCTTACGTCACATATTTATGGAATAGGAACGCATATTTTTAATAATTCCTTTTTATTCCAAACACCAGGTGACAATGTACTGCTCGTTCGAGACAAAAAGACACCTCTGTCTTATACTGGAATTCGTGGAGGGCGGCGATTGCGCCACGCTGCTGCGCGCCGGCCCGCTGCCGCCCGACATGGCGCGACACTACTTCGCGGAGGCCGTGCTCGCCGTCGAGTACCTGCACTCCTACGGCATCGTGCACAGGGATCTCAAGCCGGACAAGTGAGGCTTCCAATACAGTACAAGTTTAGATAGCCTAACTTAAGCGCCGTCACGTCCATATCAGTGCGCATTGTGCACAGAGTTCTGAAGCAGGACAAATATGGGTTCAAGTACGAGTTAATGAGATAAACATAATTTGTTGAACTTGTAGATCCCATATCACTGGACAAGTCATATATTATGTTAATATGTAAATATTTTCATTGCAAAAAACTAAAATTATTTTGAGGGAATTGGCGCCTTATACAGAAACAACTCAATAACCGAAACCGAACGCAACTAGTTCGGATATATACAAAAGGGAGAGAGAAATAATTTTGTCTATTTTTAGCTTATGAAAATGATTTTATAAAAGTTAATTTTGTTTTATATTTTCAAAATAAATATATTTTATTTTGTTTCAGCCTGCTCATCACAGCAACTGGTCACATTAAGCTCACTGACTTTGGACTCAGCAAAATGGGTCTCATGTCATGTGAGTAAACCTTTTTTTATCTAATGTGCAATGTTCAACGAAATTATTAAATCTATTTAAAACCTCGTTACCCCTCTGGTAACGAGACAAAGCGTTGAGTTTCGCCACTCAATACGCAATGCCTACAGGTTTCGGCGAAAAGTGTCGTAACTTAGTTACTTAGTTTAGTGGTTCCGGCCAGCTATATTGAATTTTTTATATGTTTTCTAAACAAACATTTTGCTCTACGATTATTAGTAAGGATGCAAATTCCATTCGATACAGTGGACAAAGCGAAAGAGGTATGTAGATACCGTAGCGTTTGTGCGCTCCGTTCTCTCTGACTATCCCGCTGGGATCCAGCGTGGAGCGTGTTTACTTTTATTCCATGCTGTAGTAATGATCTCGTCCAGTTTTATAGTAATAATTTCTTAATAACATCGTCCAGTGGCAACAAATCTTTACGAGGAGTACGCGGACCGCGAGGCGCGCCAGTTCTCCGATAAGCAGGTGTGCGGCACGCCCGAGTACATCGCGCCCGAAGTCATATTGAGACAGGTTAGCAATCGTTGCTGTTTTTTTTGTTATTTTTTATACAAAATGTAGGGTACATAGAGGAAATTTTGTGGGAAGACTTTCTTTTAATTTACTTTGTATTTCATTTGTGTATGAAACACACACACAGTGGGGACGGGAGTGTCTTAACAATACAGTGATACAGAGTGAAGCTAGTAAAAATAAATTAATATTCTAAATGGATATTGAATTAAATACTATGTATAGCAAGACTTATTTTTGAACCTGCAAACTGCCGTGTATGTTGTCAAATATTTTCTAACTGTCCACAATACCATAATATTTATATTAGATATTAATTTGTAAATTTTTGCGTACCAGGGTTACGGGAAACCGGTGGACTGGTGGTCAATGGGTATTATTCTCTATGAGTTCATTGTTGGTTGCGTGCCTTTCTTCGGAGACACGCCCGAGGAATTGTTTGCTCATACTGTTAATGGTATATATATTTTTGTTTGTATAATATTACTAAATAATTATAAATTATACTCTCTTGGTCATAGCGTAATATAATTTATCCTTTATTATAAATAAATTTAACAAAAGAAAATTATATAATATTATATAAGAAAGTAATAGACAGAAAATAAATCCAATACAAAAATATTTTTTCATTTTCAACCAAAGTAATTTCAGAGATTAGCACGTCCAACCAAAGAAACTATTTAGTTTTATAATATTATTAGATATTAGAAACAATAACAGTTATAAAAAAGTAGTCTATTAACTATAACTAACATAGAAGATAAGATAAAAAAAGTATATTCGTACGCACTGATCACTATTTTGATAAAAAACTGAAATAAATAATATTATATTTTAATTAGTTACTCATGCCTATTTCCCCGTCAGATGACATAGAATGGCCATCAGAAGATGATTTCCCCATAGCAGTAGAAGCTCGTGCTATTATAACAGAGTTACTATCGCGAAATCCTCGAGATCGCCTCGGTACAGCTGGCACGCATCAGGTTAAAGTTAGTATGTTTTTATTGACTTTATTTCACGCTAAATAAATAGAAATATAAATTTAAATAAATATTTAATTTCCTCGAATGGGGACCGAACCCACAACTAGTTGCGTTTACAATCACACTTTGTGCCCCTGCGTCACGACTGGCCTCGAAGATAATATACTCGTATATAAGATGTTTGCATGATTAGTAATAATCAATATGAATTTTATTTTCAAGGAACACATCTATTTTTACGGCTTGGACTGGAACAACCTGTTGCGGAGAAAAGCAGAGTTTATTCCCCAACTAGAGAACGATGAGGACACCAGTTATTTCGACAGTAAGTCAAAATATTTACTCTTGTTTGTAAATTCTAAGATACATAATTCTGGTAAAAAATCAAGATATATTTTAATATTTTTATAAATATAATGTTGTTCTGAATATACATAATAAATTATACGAGCTACTTTAGAAATTTGGTGAAATCCTCTATTTTTGTAGTTATATACGTATTGTAGTTACTTTTTGTGTAGTGGTCCAGAAAATTATAATAAACAATATTTTAAAAACATAATTACAACTAAATTAAACAATAGAGATATGACTAAAATATTTAAATATCTAACATTATATAAGGACCATACGATGTAGAGACGCGTGGCTTAATACATTAGTTTTAGGGGGAAAAAAGCAAAATCTTATTCAATCTACTGCCAGGATGTGGTAGTCATTCAGTAAGGATTAGTTATAGCTAAATTACATGTATACTTCTCTACTTAGGTCGTTGTGACCGCTACAACCACAGTGAAGCGGAGACAGACGACACTACGGAGCCTCAAGAGCCTCACGAGGGTGACGAGGCCCTGTTCGCAGCGTTTTCCTCGACTTCTCCGCAGTGGAGAAGACACTACCATCACTCACATTCTGCTTTGGAACACGACTCACGGGTATTTATTATGTTTTGCTATTTTTTTCTTTTACGTGTAACTTCTAAAATCCTCATTTTGGTAGAACATTTTATAATATTAATAATATATCACAAAAACACAAAAAAGGATAACAAGAATCTGTGGAGCATCAAAAATAAATGAAAATCACCTCTCAAGCCAAGCCAATCAAATTCACAATCATTATGTACAGGATACTTCACTGATGCACTATAGTTTGATTGTTACGTATGCTTTTAGTTGTTTATTTCACATAGTGCTTAGTTATATGTATATAAATCGCATAATGTATACAATATGCGACGCTGTTATATTCACGCTATCAATTTAAAATATATATGCTTAAAAATTATTAACTGGAAAAAAATGAAGAGTGCTATCGCGCAAGTGCAGGGTATTATTGTATGTATTTTTTTATTAGATAGCATATATGTACATATTTGAAATTTGGTGCCATATAAATTACACACACGTACACATAGTAAATGTAAATTCTAAGTAAATATCGTATGGGCGTACAACAGAGCACGGACAGCTGGCCGGGCACGCCGGACAGCGCGGGCCCGCCTACCACGCCCACGGCGCCACTCGCGCCCGCGCCCGCTCTGCACCATCCCAAGTGCCCTGTGAGTTGATTTGTTGTTATGTTTGTTTTTATGTTAAATACTGTAGTACTGTAGATAGATGTTTACTTTTGAAATATCAAATATTATGGAACTAGGCTTTTTATTATTTGCTTTTGCATTATTTGTTTTTTTATAGTAATTGGTCCTTCGCTAGGAACTTAGTTGTAGCTTTTTATGATATTTTTGATTATTGGCATAGTTATAGTTTTTATTATGTTTTAATGTAGTTTGGTTACATCATACATACAATCATCTATGAGTATTTTAAATATTTTAGAATTATTGTTATTTGTATAAAAACACTTGTTAGGCTCAGACTAACTAAAAAATACTGACTTCACAAAAGATGATAGAAAAAAGGGTAATATTAATTCATATTAATGTGACATTTAAAACTTATGTCATTTTATTTTTAACCTATCTATATATTAATACCTATAATTAAACCTGTACTCTCTTTGTTATCAGATGATGGGCACAGGTAGTGGTTCAACAGCGGAATCTTCCCAGACCGACTCGGATGATGTCTCACCAGCAGCACGCCGAAGGGCAGCACTGCGCCCACTCCCCCATGTCCACCCACATGGACACCACTCCCATGGATTTGCTCATGGACATGGGCACGCTCATCCCCTGCACGCGAGTCATGGCGCATTGGTTAAATTGTAAGTATTTTTTTAAATTTGCTTATTGTATTGGAGGAACTCGACAAAATGGCCTCTTTGTCTTGTTACCAAAGCGAGGAAATGACAATAATTTATTTCCTCGAATGGATATCGAACCTACGACCCTCGAGTTCAGTCAGTCAGTCACTATGGCGTTGCGCTTTGACAATAATGTAATATATAATATAATGATGATATATCTTCCATGTACAGACATGATCAGTTAAAATTTTATTATATATATAGATGTGTACACGGTATAAATAATTATATTATTAGTTAATAAATATTTAATTACAGACCAGAAACCAAAAAGGAGGACAAGGGCGTAGACAAATTGGATAAAGCAGAAAAAGCGGATAAAGCGAAACCGTCTGCGCTCATAGCGCCCAAAGCGATGCGACGATCGGCTAGTACTTCTGGACTTTCACTTGTTATACATCCTGGTAAGATTGGGGTTTTGTAATTTATTACATAAAATATTTTTATTAGTCTCACTAGATTGTAAAAATAATTCAGACGCTGTGCCGCTGAAGTAACACTGTTGATATCAGTGACATTTGTAAAACAGAGCATAGTTTCTATTTACCTGTCCAATAGTCTACCAAATAAAAATATATATTAATAAATAAATAAAATGAATATTAATTAAATGTTCGTATTATAAAGAAATCATAATTTAAAATAATACTAAAACCATATTTCAATAATTAATTGTTTTCTTTAGCAGAAGACACAATATCAACACTAGCGCTCGGCGCGGCGTCGCCGTGCGCCGGTAATACGTCATCGACAAACTCCTCAAGAGATTCTTCTCCGTGCCGCGATCCACCGTCACCTTTTGCCATTGCTAATCATTCGTGAGTCATTTTAATTATAATTTGCAGTTCGCGAGGCGTAAGCTGAGCATTGCAATTGTGTGAATTGATTAAGATTAGAGCCTGTTTTCTACACTGGACATTGCATCCTTATAATTCTTACTTTCGTCACATGTCGTTTGAGATAATATTGAATCGTTCCGTGATACCATCAAAACAGTATTTGTGTTCTTATATGTTTTTTTCTTTTCTTATTGCTTGGTCACAGATGTACATTTTCCCACTTTTGTACAGTGATAGTGCCAATTTTATCTTCCATCTTGAATAAATCAAACACAGAAATAATATATTTAGAATTAAATATATGGCACTGCCACTGTAGCTGTAGGCCGGTTATCATAAAAGCAATATGAACCTGCCTAGACCAAACAAGAGCTTAGACCTCCCGGACTGAACTTTAAATATTTTATGTGAGGTATAATAGTAAGAGGAAAGTCCAAGCATATTAAATATACAAATGATATAATAAGCCATATATACTTCATCAATGTTCAAAAACTAAAATATGAAATCATAATAGAATCAATCATAATAGGTTAATTAATATAATTTGTAATATATCTCTTTTAAACACATTTCAGTTTAATTCAATCATCTAAACCACCGATTGTAGTGCGTCGCGGTCCTCGTGGCTTCGGCTTCACTATCCACACTGTGCGGGTGTACTATGGCGACACCGATTACTATACTATGCATCATTTGGTTTCGGTAAGATTTTGTTTAACTTTTTAAATAAAATTGTTGTTTTTAGTTGTATGTAATAGTGGTCTTTTTATTTTTTATGAAACAATTTAAACATGACACAAATAAATAAACAATTTTGTTTTAAATTGTTTATTTATTTGTTTTATGTTTTGGTTTAAATTATTTAAAAATTAACCCTAGGCGGTAAGCGAGCAAGGTGCGGCGTGGGCGGCTGGTCTTCGTGCTGGTGATCTCATCACACAGCTCAATGGAGAATCTGTGCAAGGATTATTGCATACCCAGGTATGCAATTTAAAAAATATTAAAATGAAAAAGAAAAATATTATTTAAAATAAATATATGGGGATCAGAGTGTCTCAACACTAGGTTCCCTCTGCCTACCCTGCTGTGAGCAGGATACAGCGTGAAGCTGAAAAATATATTTAAAAAGTTGATCATGATCAAAAGTTGAAAGTTGATCATACTTTCTAAAACAAAAATATTTATACTATAATTTGAAACCAAATATGTAAATATACTTAATTTTTTTGGTATTGGTATATGCAGATATTTAAACAAGGGCTATATTTAGATTATTTAATTTTGTTATGATGTAGGTGTTAAGACTGCTGTTGGCAGCTCCTCACGCGACACTTCGTGCGACGCCTTTGGATCAAACTACTATTCAAGTAAGTCAATGAAGTATAATTAGAGGCTGTTGTAATAGAGAGAACCAGTTTTTTTTATATTAATTATATTTTAAGATAACTTCTTTATCAATTTTCCTCATTGTGTTAGAATGAATATGAATTAATATTATTTTATATATGTTTTTTCTATAATGATCTTTTTTATCCTCAAGGCTGGAGGTCGTCGTCGTGCTGGAGGTAGACGAGCCTCAGCACCTCCCAGACCTCGTCCCAGACGTAGATGCTCCTTATTTAGAAGAATATCTACTAAACGAGCTTCACAAGAAATGCACCAAGTATGACTTTTTACTATTTAATCAGTTCATCAATAATTGTAACACAGAATAAAAGATAAGATAACATAGAATAAAAAGAAAATATATAAAAGTGCAAACTAAAGAGTCTGTGTGCTAATATTTAAGATAAACACTGTTTGCAAAATCATATAATTGTTTATAATATTCGTTGGTTCGATACCTAAGTTTATATAGCATATAACCTCATTAGTTTATTTTCAAAACAAAATATTTGTTACAAAATTCTGCAATTTAAACTTGGAACTAAGATTCCTATGTGGAACCAAAAACCATGAACTTTGCTATCCTTCATCTTGCTGATATAGAAACATATATAATTATGATAAAAATAATAATTTCGTTAGATGGTATCTGGTGGTTCAAGTGAATTGCCGTCTCCGGCCGCGTCTCCCGCTGCTGATTCTCCCTTACACACTACACATCCGACCACACATTATCAACGGTAAGGACATTATCATATAAACTGTCAATAGATACATGTATATGCGTTCAAACGCCGCTATTTTACAAACATTATGAATAATATTTTACTGAAACTATAGCCTTCCTAGATAACTGTACTATATAACAGAAAAATATGTGTCGATCAAAGTTGCTAACTTTATAATATTAGTATATAGAATTAAAATTCTCTGTTCGTATATGCAGTCCGTCGTCCCTGCACGGGCTGAAGCACAAGCTGGGCGGCGAGGTGAGGCGCGCGTCGCTTCAGCACATGCCGCTATCGCCGCTCGCGCGCACGCCCTCGCCCAGCCCGCAGCCCGCGCCTGCACCCGCGCCCGACGCCAACAGGTAGTAAAGTAATGACCATCTAGTCTACAGTACGGTCGACAAGCCTTTGCCGCCCTGAACTTAAACTTATTGAACTTTTGCGCGTTTTCCACTCGGGTACTATATTATCAAAAATAAGAATAATAGAAAAATTAATTTTCACTATCTACGATTAACTTCAGGGCAGTCACGATTCATCGATCGTACTATACTCGCCGACGGCGATATGTACATATGAAGTAGATATTGAGACCATCGTGCCGCATTGAGGTTGTGTCTCATTGGATGATGGCTGTGGGTTCAATTCCCTGTTGAAGGAATAGTGGTAATCATTATACATATAAAATGTAACTAACTATGCAAATCATTTGTATACGTTTAATCATATTACATATAATAATTTAGTAACTAGGATCACACATTGTACAAGTGCGACATAATATTATATTTCATCTCACAATAATTTGATGTTCTAACACTATCACGTAACACTATCACTCATATCATATACCCCACGTATGACGTAGCCGCGGGTGTGAGGCGCGCAGTCCGTCGCCGCTCGCGACGCGCGAGTGCCGGCGCGCGTGGCCGCGACGGGACCCCGCCTCGCCCTTGCTGAGGAGAGCGTTGTCACCTGACAGGTTTGTTTATTTACTATTTGGGAATCACTATTTTTATCGATATACTTTTATTGTTGTTGTTATGTTTTTATTTGTAGATATTTCGTATCGATATAGGTCAGTGGTTCGTATCGAATACCGGTGTTTGTGTTTGATAATCATTTTTATTAGGTATTTATTTCTTTCACATTAATACACACATAACACAATATTTCAGGTTGAGCCAAATGGCCTATATTTGTTGCTATTAGTTTGTAGATTATTTGTACATTAGCCATAGTACAAATAATCTTAAAAGCTGACTGATTTGTAAATATTATAACGACAGATAAAGATTATGTTTTTTATTAATAGTATCTATGGCTATTTATTTATATTATTATTGTTTTTTTTTTTTTATTTAAAACAGCTATTGTGTTTATTTTTTTGTAATTCGTATTCTTGTCAGTTACAATCATTTCATCACACCCTTTTCTGTTGCATTAACTTTTTGATGTTCACATATTTTGGTTAACATAATACATACTTAATTTATGGTTCCATTTGTGTGTCCTTATATTAATGTTTTATTTATTTTTTTCTGACATTATTTATAAATGATTATTATTACTTTTTTTTTTACTTTCTTCTAAATTTCATAATTAATAATAAATAAATAAATATATCAAATAAGTCAATTCCTTAATATATTGATTTATTAGATTTATTATCGAAACAATAAATCTATGAAATTACAGATTACACCCCCGTTCCGCGGAAGCCAAATGCTCCATATCACCACTGTGCTGTGCGGGAGTGCCCAGCGCGTCCGCCGTGACCAGCACGAGGCGGGGCAGCTCGTGGAGGCCCCCCGCGCCCGCGCCCCCCACGCCGCCGCCGCCCGACAAGGAGGAGCCCACGCTGCCGCGCATCGCCGAGGAAAAGGACTCCCCCACGCACCACGCGGCCCGTCCGCCCGCCAGGTACGTAGGTAAGGCGACGAGCGCGAGGGCGACCCGCGCTGCCCACGCCGTCGCCGCCCTACAAAGAGGAGCCCACGCTGCCGCGCATCGCCGAGGAGTTTTAAATAATGTTACAACTTTATTAAAAAATCCGTTGTTTCCAACAGGACACCAGCCAAACAAAACACGCCAAGCATATTCACGTCTTCGCCAAAAGCAAGCTTAGACAAGTCGGTGTTTGAAGCGAGTACCTCTTTCGCGTCTCTCTCTCTCTCTGACGAGTCCTTCGTAGATACCAGCATGGACGTCTCTACTATTGATACTTCGAGGGATATTAATATTGGTAATTATGTTTATTGTATGTTATTGTCTTTTATGATGTTGTTTTGTCTTATTGTCATTTTATCTTAATTTCCCCTCCACCGTCTTGAATTCGGGCGAAAAATCAAAATGATTTACTATTTACACTTACATCTTTCTGTTTCTTTGCTATATGTATCTGCAAAATGTGTCTGCAGAGAAACCATAAGCTTAGATTCAACACTGAAATTGATTAACTTTTGAATTCTATTATCGTTTAGTAAAATAAACAGTGATAGAAAAAAAATATATTTAAAATAAATTAAAAATACTATAAGAATACTTTGTGAAAATTATATATAATCTTTGATCAAATGTAACTTTTTTATACAGATGACAGCCGAACAAGCACTGATATAAGTATACCCACATCAGATCTCAGCAAGAAACTCACCACCACGCAAGATACAACACCTAGTGTAATAGAAACACAACCGAAAACAAGAAAAAAATCCGACTCAAGTCTTAAAGATGAAGATTCCAAAGCAAAAGATAAATCTAAAAAAGAAGAAAAAATACTTAAAAAACAAGACTCAATAAAGAAAATAGACAAAGTAGAGTTGAAAGTAGAAGAAAAAGAAGTTCCTAAAGTCGAGGAGAAATCTAAACAAGAAAAGGCGATGGAGCGGAGTGGTTCTGTTCGTAGATCTGAGAGTAAGCAAGAAAAAGAAGCAAGAGAGGTCAAAGACAAGAAGCAAGAAAAGCAAGAAAAAGCTGAAAAGAAACAAGAAAAGAGTGAAGCGAAGCGGTCTGAGTCTATGAAGAAGAGTGAAGAGAGGGGGTTGAAACGGCAAGAGTCTATGGAGGCTTGTAAGGTCGGTAAACGTCTTTATTATGTGACCCTTAAATATAATTGTGCCCTCGTGATTGGCAGGCTGCCTGTGAGGGAGTCGACGACTGTAAGGCCGCCCCCTGCGGGGCTCGACGTGATTGGTAGTGAGTGCTGTCCTCACTCGGAAAATGGTTATACTTAATTTTTTGGCTGCCGCTCAACAGCTTATATTTATATAGGCTTATATTTTAAGTAAGTTTATTTGTCTAGTTTATTTAGACAATCAAATCTACCGCGGAACAAAATTGACACCGTTTTTAGACTTTTTTTGTTAAATAAGTGAAATGCTACACTTCCATTTTTTTTATCATAAATTAAAAATTCGGCTTCATGTTGTATCCCGTACAAAGCAGGGCAGGCAGAGGGAACCTACTGTTGAGAAACTCCATTTCCCAGTTTCCACGGAACTTTTCGAGGCATTGCGTGTTGAGAGGCGGAACTCAACGCTTTTGCCTTTTGCCTTGGTGCTAGAGCGAAGAAATGAAAATATTAATAAATAATAATTTATTCCCTCGAGAGGGGTCGAACCACAACCGTCACATGACAGTCACACCTTTATGCCACACCGGCCTCAATAATTTTAATTTTATAAATTCGTTTTAACACAGTCGCCAGAAGAAAGCGAAAGTCGCAAGAACAGCAGCATGGTCAGCAAGTTGCTCGGCGTCATGACGCGCAAGCGCGACGACGACGACCATCGAGCGAAACGAGACAAACATGCTAAAAAAAAGGTTAGTTTCTACTTTCTATATATGTTTGTGTCTGTCTGTCTGTTTGTGAAACATAATAGGAAGTAAACTTAGTAAAACGTTTGGTAAATAGGATTTATATATGACAAAACAAATAATGGCAAGACAAAATATATATATTTTTTCTGGTTAATGAATAATTGTGTTGGTATTGATATTATCATTTTAGCTTCACAGATAGAGCAGGGTTGGCTGGGGGAGCTTAGTGTAAAGACTTAGTTCCCTACACGCTGACCAATCTTCGAGACATTTCGACTTTGTCTTGTAACCGGAGCGGGAAAAATTAAAATAAATTGTTCCTCCGTGTGAAAGTCGTATCCGGCGCGTATACTGTTCAGTACACTTCGTCAATAGTATATTATTGACTTTTACAAACAAATATGATTTTTTCTCTTATTAAGTTTATTAAATGGTAATATAAAGTCAATTCTTTACATAATATTACCTATATAAAATATGGCTATTTGCATTATATGTGACATTTTTACATTTAACTCATTTCTCCAGAATACACCGAATCCACAGCTACCGACACAACCACAGAAACCTCTAGAAACTCCGATATTAGAAAAAAATAACGAAAAACAAGACACAGAAGACAAGAAAGCTAAAAAAGGTCGCGGAAGAGCGTCGAGCTCCTCATCTGCTGAAAAGTAAATTTTTAACTTTAGAATACTTTTATATATAATAGTGTCTTTCAAAAATACTTTGGCGAATTTGTTGCAAGAATACAATTAAATTGTAAGTGTTCTGGACAAGAATAATGACATAAATACCTTATATTTTGATTTTAATAAGAAAAAAGAATTATTCTTATTCAAATAATGATTAATGTTTGAACTTTTAAAAATATTTTTAAATTAAACATTTCAATGTTGTTATCAAATAATTGATATATATTTTTGTCTTATTGGCTTATCGTTAGCCATTTTTGAAGTAGAGTCTAGAATAAAATGTATATTTTTTAAAACTAAAAAATACTCGATGGCACAATGGTAATATTAGAAAAACTTCCTTTAATAACATGCTTAAATCCGCTGGAAGGATTTAAAAACTTGGTAAAAATATTAGAACATTTTCATTGACGGTAAAATATTTGGTAATTAATGTGGTAAAAAATTGTAAAAACTAACCAAACCTCAATCTAGGCTTCTTGTATTTAAAAATGCATGCGTGTAGACTATTTCATACAATTTGATATTACATGTATTGGAATGCACTTTTTGTATGTATCATTCAAAAATATTTTGTATTGTAGTTCAATAGTCTTAAAGGTACTGCGATATTCTGATAACTTACTATTAGGTGGTTAGGTGTCCAATATTTATAACGTTTTAAATACAAACAAATAAACAGTATGGCTTTCAACAATAACATTACTTTAAAAAAAATAATCGTTATCAAATAAAACGGATTTAAAAGCTAATTGGTATCTCTGAGTGTGGCTATTATTAATATTTTTTATAATTAAATAATTAAAGATCAAAACAGTAAATAATATAATATATGAACCAACCGTATTGTTTTCGTTATGCATGTAATGGTTAATGTCGTAAATAATAAAAGTAAATCAATTTAATTTATTAAAAAACTCGCTGGAAGCTTTTAGTAGATAGTGTGTAGTGTGTTTTTGGTTATTTTGCATTCGTCATTGGAAGACACGTATATATAACCTTCTCGCTCACTCACAATGAAAGTAACAAATAAATATTGTTCATGTGTATGCGTCGTAATTCAGGTTTTTCATTATTGCAATATATTTAAATCCTGTCTTCAGTATTACGTTATTGAAGCGCTTCTCTTCTCTTCTTTTGGTCGACATTTTTTTAAATTATAATCTCATAGCATAGTTTACGTAGTGTTTAATTATAGTGCTGACATTCTATGCTGTTCTTCTCATACAGTAGCAAATATTGTGTATTAGAAAGAGATGGCGTTTTTAATTTTTAACTTTTATTAAAAAAGTATGTGCTGAAAGAGATGGACTAAGGGCTCAGTTGTATCATTTCACGTGATCAGGTTAAGGGTTGAAATATATTTTTTGTAAACGTTTTTTCATTATTTAGATTTAAGATTTATTATTGTGATAATATTTTTACGTTAACGATTTTGTTTTTAACTTACTCTTTTTAATGTTGTCTTTCTGTTTTTAGGTTCATTTTTGTTTATTGAACTCATTTGGTAGTTTATGATTAAGTGAAGTTTGTCTAAACCAGGTACTGTATGTTTTACGTTCGTTTTTAATTAAAAAATGGTAACATTTTAATATTTCTGCTGTATAAATAGCAATTTTAGGTTGCCATTCACTTTCTTTTCATTAACTTGCAGCTTGACGTAGTATAATAATTTGTATTAAGAACCTAAAGAGAGAGTTTCTTTTTTAGATATATAAGCAAGAAAACGACACTTTAAAAAGTTAATTTTCATATCTTAAAGTAAATATTCTTAGCTCCCTATGTTTAATTGTTAAAATATTAGTCAAAAAGCTCACGAAACAATCGATTTATAATCGTTATGCCTAAGTTATTCGATCTCTAAATAATAATTAATTAAAGTAATATATATGCGATGGAACTTTGTTCTCGTAAATGCGAATCGATTCGATCGAACGAATATCGATTTAGTAATCATGCGATTAACATCTGTCATATCAGTACATTCCTGTAAATCACCTTTTTCTGAATACTATGAAGTGCCATATTATGATTTTTGAGTACACTTGTTGGAAAATCAATTCTTTTTGCTATATTACAAACGATTATTCTAACATTTATATTACATGACATGATTTACTTGTAAATTTTATTGAACATTTAATAATGATGTTTTTATTTTATTAGAAAAAAAAATGCAATAACTTATTTGATTGTTGCATTTTGTATACAATATTTTTTGTGTTTCAAACTAGTAACTCCATAGTCACTGTGCTTGCAGGATATTTTTTTTAATATTTGTAATTGTAAATAAAATCAAAGAAAATATAATTTGTTCCTAAGTAAAAACAATACATTATGTAAATTTAAGCAATCATTTATTTGACAAATGCATGTAAAAGTACATAACGTTATTGATATAGTTTTATTAGTATTAAATTTAGAGGCTTGCCTTTCATTGCACTTGTAAATATTGTTTCTTTTAAAATTATTAATTATTTAATATAAAGTAAATTTAAATTAAAAGAAAGACTCGTGTTGTTTTCTAACGCGTTAAAACATTCCTCATACGAGTTTGCTTTTTACTTTGCAGTTTTTTTTAAATAAATTATCAGATTTTTTCCTGTTTTCTAATAATACATTACTTCTTAATTCTTGTTTGTGATACAAGAAATAATAAGTAATTTATTTCTTTTTTTTTAATTACTAAACTATTGATTTAATTATATATATACAGTACAATCGATTTCATTTTAAATATCATTAAACTCTTATCAAAATGTTTTTATAAAAGTACAGATAATATTTTTTGCAAATGTAAAAAATATATGTCCAATTTAATATTTTTTTAAATATTATATTCTATAAATACTCATTGGTTAATTATTATTTTTAATTCGCTTATGATTTTTGTGCATGGCAATACAGGGTATATAGATTGCCCTATTTTATTTTCATACTTGCAACCTGTAAATTCATGCAACGTCTGTATATAAACGAGACCAACATTCTAATTATTGTACGCAGTTTGATTTGGGACCATAAGTTTCGTCTTTTATCTAACAACGCTTATTTTAAGTAGATTTGTTTGTAAAAGTTTCAAATTTATGATATATATACGTACGTACATACATCCATACATATTTATAAATATAATAGATTATTCATATTGTTTTGATTGTTGTATTTTTAAAAATTTCAACTCGAATTTGAATCGATTGAAGTTTAATCGATTTTAAAAAACGCCGTTTAGCTATATGATTTTTTTATAAATAAACTTTATCATTGAATATTATGAATGTGTTAAATAATAAAATAAATGATATCTGTGTATTATGGTCAATGATATGTAAAATAGATAAACGTCGGTCGGTTGTAAGTGGTGTATAATATAAGCTTGTAGTATTATTTTATTTTACTGTGTTGCCTGCCATAAAATTGTTAACGCAAATACAAATGTAGCGTTTAAATGGATGTGATTTTTTAATTAAGTGTCTAATGAATAGTGAGCCAGGGAACGTTTTCTCTAAGTAAATGTGTACGATTCAATATGATATGAAATAAAGTCATGAATTAACTGTTTAGTGTTGACTTTTAATTAAATTTCTTAATTTTATTTTATCCTTTTGTGAGCAGAGCTTATTTATCTTCAGTTTTTTATAGCTCTAAGCCGTAGCCCAACAGTGTAGGCAGAGGGAACCTAGTGGTGCAAATTTAACGCCGCTTTGCCTTGTAACCAGACCAAATGAATAAATTGACTTGCTACTACTATTATTAATATATATTTTGTACTTTTAAATATTTTTTCTTAATGTTTTTTCAACTTCGCACTGTATTTCATATATAGCGGGGTAGTCATGGGGAAATTAGTATTAAAATTATTTATTCTCCAAGCACCGATTAACTTACAAGATATTGCGCTTTATTATGTTCTATGTTAATAACTTTACTGCGCATACTTTACCTGATTTGTTTACTTTACCTTTCGATTTGGATATTCTATTTTGTAATACTATAATTTTTAACATGTTATATTCGTTATATATTCATCAAGTTTCTCAATTAAGGCAAAAATTAAACCACAAATATAACTTTTCATACGTTTTTATTGAGGTGTCCATTTTGATTTAACAACTGAAGAAGAAATGAGGCTATAACTTATAAGTAAATCCGTAGCAAAGCTAACTCATTTGACTGCAATGCTCAATGCTCTGTGGGGAGCGGGGGGCGGAGGTCATGTACAGTGATGTTTGTGCGCGGAGAAACATGTTCGAGGAACTTATGAGACAGTATGTAAGTACAGCAAACAAACAAATACCAAGTAACTGATGGAGATCAATACACGCTTCAATTATAGCTACTATTACAATACGAGAACATTAATAGTGTTGTTATTGCATAAACAAGTTGCTTATAAAATACTTAGTTTTATGTTTTTACCGTACATTGTTTTTTTAACTATTCAAACAGAAATAAATGACAGGTAAATTGTTTTGTACATTAAGTAGGGATGGAAACTAGTTTTTTTATTACATTTTGTTACTTATAACTCACGACAAATCAAACAAATTATTTAATTAATTAATTATAAGATTGCTTTTTTTCAGCAATTTAATTATCTTGTTACACAATTAACTATTTTTGTATTTCCATCCCTAGAACACAACTCAATACGCAAATAAAACTTAAGGCCAGGCATCTTAACGCCAAGACCGTTACAATTATAATACTAACATTGAAATGTCTAAATTAACTAATATTACCCTGTTCTACGGAATTCCATAGAAGTTGTAAATTCAACCAAACATTATACTCTTAATAAAATTACACAAATAATGCAATAACATAGTACATATTATGTATTTATATTAAAAATTTGATTTACCAAAGCATTTCTCTCTAAGACGTTTAAAGAGAGCCTCGTCGGGCGTCAACTTACAGTCGAGGCTTTTCACTTCTACATCTTCCACGTCCTGATACTGAGACTCGAATATATCTATCGAGTGTTGCTTCGGTCTTTCCATTTTGCATCCTTGCGGACCAATTTTAGTCGGCTTTCTTTCGTTCTTAACATCGTTGAAACGTGATTGCGTCTTCCAAGCGCGTTGTTCGATGATAGGTGTAATTGACATATTCGGTGGAGAGAAGTACGAGAAGAAGGGGCTGGACGTTTTAGCCTCCTTTTGGTCTTCATTTTTGTATACATCTAAGAAGGAGAACGAGTAGTCGGCGTCGACAACTTCGTGCACGTATGACGTGACATGGCGCCGCGTGACGTTCACGGCGGCCTCGTGACTCATGCTCTGGTGTACCTTCCCTATGGTGTCTAATTTCGTTTGAGAGTTCTTCACAAACATATTAAAATCGTAAAACCTCTCAACGCTATCAGCACACTTGTAACAGATCGTCGTTAGTGGATCCGTTTCTTCTATTATGAGCTTCAAACACACCAATATTTTATCTAACATTTTACTCTTTCGACAGTAACTACTAAAAAGTGAAATATTGAAGTCAGTCGTAGACAAGCACAGGCGACACGCTTCACGAGAAATATTCATTTTATATTGTATTTCTAATGTCGAATTATTCGCTAAGTAAAATTTAATGAGTTTTCCCGCCGAAATTTTGTAGACTTCTGTATACAGATAAAGCAGAACTCTTCAAAAAATATTTTTTAAATTTTTATCTACATTTGTAAGAAGTTAATGTGAAGAATTATTTTATTAAAAATAATTTGTTATTTTTGCAAAAAATACTACTTTTGGACGGCTAGTTGCAAGTATACTCTGCTCTTATATTCTTAGTCCGTCTACGTTAAAATAAAAGAACTTAAAAAAACATTAGCGGCGAAATAAAATAAAAGTAATAATTATAATGAAATATTAAATTAATACTATTTTTGAAAGTAAAATGAAGTAAAAAAATAAATTTAATAAAAATAAAATATATTTTATTATAATTACACTTCTAGACCGGTATTATAAGTTTGTATGGATGCGAGTTTTGTTATGATGGACGGACAGACAGACGGTATACAAAGCGGAATATGATTGGGAGACGCCACAAAACCTGAAAATGCAACAGCAAATTATGAAGAATAGCTCAAAAATGCAGCAAAACGTCGCAAAATATGTTAATTGTTAATAGAGGGCAGATACATTGAAAAGTGGGAGGCTACCTAGTACTGCCTACGTAGTACGTCTTCAAGGCTTACAAGTAAGGATACAACATTAGTTTACTTAATCATTTTAAAATTACTGTAACTCTGGATAAGAAAGAAACTGGAATTCGAAATCCTTATAACATTAATTACAATGTATTAGTAACCCATCAATCACAATCTAGTCATCGGTGTCTAGATATTGGAATTATCATTTACAAATGCTTGTACCAAATATTATCATAAAACCTATCCAAACGGAGAACTTTTAAATAGTAATGTCTTAATAAAAGTTTAAAGAGTAATCTTTTAAACATTAAAGTATTTGCTCAAACAAATAATCTATTGAATGTTGTCATTTGTATATTATATATCCCGATATCTAGTCCTACCTATCACAAGCCATCACACCTATTAGAACATCAATAAATAAATAACCGATACACTCGTCTGAAGCGAAGCTATAATAAATTGTATTTTCCTACGTTGGAAATCGTGACAATGCTTGCGTTTGTTTGACCATCGAGAACATCGATGAAGCTAGGAACTTATTGCCACAATTTGCCGACTATCTATTGAATTGACTAAACATCATCTTCCTTCTTGCCCCAGAACTTGTCGAACCTCGTACGAGCTCTGTCGAGTACATCTGCAGCGGTCAGACCCCCTGTGTTGGGGGTCTCATTAACAACAGTAGTGTCGACAACCCCTGGGGCCACTTGCGTTGCTTCAGTCGACTTTTTAATCACCTCTTTTTCTTTAATCTCTTTTATTTCCTGGCTGGGAGTATCAGGGGTTAACTGGTTGCTATTTAGTCCATTAATACCATTCACTTTATTCATGTCGAGAGCCTTGGTCTCATCGATGGGAGTCAGGCTGATGGGAGTGGTGGGAGTCTTGTCGGTGCGCTTGCTCAGGCTGGTTGGTGACTCGCTTTTTTTAAGCGAACGAATTGGAGACATTTGCTGGTGATGAATTGGTGCGATTTCTGGAAAAGGTGCCGCTCGGTTTAATCTTATGTTTGACCTAACATTGAGCTTGGAAGCTTCAGACAAGTATCTGAAACTTCCAATATACATATAAAGCACAGATAGCTAACAAAGATTTTAAATTTATACTTATATAGGAACAGTAAAACGCTAACATCGTGTGGCTAATGGTAGTCCTCTACAGTGACTAAATTTTATTCAAGATTATAAAAATCTAAGGATAAACAGTTCATATATTTGGCATTGCTCGGATCACGAGCTGTCATTCCTTAAAACTATACATTTACAATTACAAATTTTTATATATATCCATTATGTATCACTGCCAAATTACATTATATTATAATGCCTAACTTCCAATAACAGTTTTATAATGTAAGGAATGATTTGAATAAGATCATGACATTCTAATAATAATATTTCACTTTTACATGCTACCGCTATGGATGTAGATATCGCCACCAACATGATTTCATCTTAAATAGACATATGTTGCATTTCCATAGAAATATTTAAATTTCTAGATGTTGGTGTAGGTATCATATAGAAAGTTAGAAAATGTCATGCGTCCTCTATATAAAGGAGAGGGGCAAACAGAACTAGTTAGAAAGTCTAGCTAAACCATAGATAGGATTTCTTGAAGAAATCATGCAATAACCACATAGAAACGATGGTATGAACCGCGGGGGTTATGTATAGTCAAAAGGAGCTATCCTAAAAGCCATCGTCATAAAGTAGCCGGGGAGCGATGAGAAGTTGTCAAACTCAAGTTTACAATGATTGTAGAATGACAACCTCTGTAAGGGAAATGGCAGCATGCAAAAGTGAACGAGAAATGAGATGATTAAACAAGAGTAAAGTCGGGTGCCATACAGTGACAGTGTACGCAAACATCGAAACAGACACACACACAACAAGTGAATACATACGTGGTCGACGTCTCAGCGGAGTACGGTCAAAATAAAAAAGCATCTCAATTATTGGAATAACACAATTTAATCATGAACTATTCAATAGATATAATATAAAACAGGTTATATATTTTCTTGTGTCGGTAGTGTGTCGTGGGCATGTGGCAGTGAGCGGCGTCACTGTCGCATGTCGCGTGTCTGTCACACTCATTAAAACGTGTATGACCGATGTCTAGGCGAGCGCGGTCGTCGTACCTGCCGGCTTCGGCTCCTCGGCCATTGAGGCGCTCTTAAACTCAGAGCTAGGGCGCTTAATGCTCTCATCTGAAATATGGTGAGTGATTTGTATGGTAGATGGCGTGACAATCGTGAACAACTACACGTTCCCTGTCTGCACACACTTGACAGGTCTGTACCCACTTGACAGCTGTCAAACTGCTGTCAGTCGGTCGCCGCCGTTGTGAAGCCTAAACAAATTGTGCACGGTTGTGTAGAAAGAGAACGTTGTCTACAAAATGTTTCAAAATAATATTTCATAACAAACACAAAATGTCAATGAATAACATAAGAGTATGGTGAATAATTTTAATGAGTGTTTCCATTTGAAAGTCTCCTTTGTTCATATAATATACGGTATGTACAATGTACGGTACATGATTTCATTGTGTCCGTATCGAGTGTCAGTGTTGCAAGCCTCTACGCTGTACTGTGGTGTGTGGGTACTAGTCACACTCGTTACATTACGATGGCATGGCAGAGATCATGTCGGCTAGCTAACTGTCTCGCATGAGTGTGATGGCTTCTCTTGAGTATTAAAATTTAATCACTAATATGTTTCGAGTTTTTCCGGTTGTTTTGGATATTAGTGTTTAAATTTTGTATCACCTACTTTAAGTAACCTTAATTATTACATTCCTATAGATTCCGCGAATACCTATCTACGTTAAGAGTATCTTGTCCACAATTTGGTTCAAATCCTGATAATTTGAGGTAGAAATGCTATGACGTCGTCAGTCGTGTATCTGCTTACATTACACACTATGCTTACATCGAATATTTAAAGTTAAAAATAACGAAACCAATTCTAATCATCATCAAAATATCCATATCTACCTACAGATACTATAAAATGTAAGAATAACACACAAATAAGAGGTAGATATTACAAACATAAACCAATTACTACTATGATTTCGAATGGCAACACTACCGATTGAAAAAGATACTCTCGAAGCATATCACAAAGTCTGTCCTGATTGCTTAACTTAGTTTAATAATGTTAGCCGCCAATCTGTTGAAAAGGCTGAACTCACCGCTTTTCACGTTCTGCGTGACGGTGAAGGTCTTGCCGGTGTCGAGGGGCACGGTCCAGTTGACGGGGTCCGGAGACCGCATGTTCATCTGCTCGGGGGACTTAACTCGGGTGGGCTCGGGGGGAGACTTCACCACGGGGGAGTCGTCGAAGAAATGGTCCTTGGCGACGGAGGCGCTGCGGTGCGCGGGGATATCGTCGTCTAGAATTTTTTTTGGTATGTCTTTGATTATTATTATTAGGGGCTTGGTAATTTACCTTAGTAGTTTATGGGTAGTACATTTTTGTAGATTTTAATTCGGGGAGTCTAATCTTCTTTTGTCTGTAATGACTTTTGAATGGTAAAACCGAGTTTCTCATTTTAGTAGTAATGTAACAAATGCTCATGAAATTTTGAAAGAAAATTTATATTTTTAGTACACTAACAATCTTGAGAATTTATTTCGTGACTTTGGTAGGTTAGGCAGGTGTTATGTTTTTGTTAATGTTTAATATATTAGGAAAGGGTTTTATAATAGGGGTTTTACTATAGCTAGATATAACTACAACACAGAAAATCACGACATCAATAAACACATACACACTTTGTAATAATCTATTTGTTTCTAAAAACATAAAGCCAGTTTCATAATTTTATGTAGGTACCAGGGTACCTACGTTCAAAGAAATTTATGACACCATTTCTACCAGTGCCATTTGAATTGTGACATTAATTTATATTATGTAAATACAATAAACAAATTGTTAAACAAACAATAAACAAACAGTGAAAAACAAACAATAAAAAGTTTGGATAAGCTTTTTAAATCATTGGATAAAAATATCGTTAATCTAAAAAAGACTCCTAAATTGGTCATAGATTGAATAAAACTTAGGTACTTTTACGTGTTTGCATACTTATTTTAAATTTTATATAATGAAATAGGCTTATATTGTATTCACTGTTCGTCTAATAGTGGATATAATATACTATATCTTTTGAGAATTTCCTTAACATTAGAAAAACAGTGATATAGTAAATTAGGTAGATCCTGTAACATATAATCATGAATCATGCAAGAATTATATAATTAAAACAAACGACGGAAGGAGTTACTATAATCTAGAGGTAACATCGTAAGACTACAGACTACATTTTCAAATGTAAAACTGTACCCACCCCTGAATTACCTGTCATTTTGTATTATTTGACAAAAATATTATATCTATATGTAAAAAGTCCCAATTTCAATAATAATCACTGAAATAAAACAATTAAATTCGAATTCCTATGATAAAAGAATACATATGTAGATAAATAATAATAAATATTAATAAGGTTTGATTTTTAACATGTTTTGTCCATAATAATATAAAGAAAATATTTCCCCATTTTTTCTTTTTTTTGGACACATTCTTGACTAACGTGTTGAGTGCAGGTGTTACAAACGGACAAGACTGACATATAACACTCTTGTGGGGTGACGAAGCCATTCTTACTTCGGTGCCAATGCGTATTACGTGACACAGCGTTGCGTAGACGCACTGACATTATAACCAGAAAAAAATCCAAAATTCTATAAGGAAAAGCCAATTCAAAGCTGGTTCTATGAAGATTACAGGCTAATTTAAGCGTATGCGCACATAAATAAGCCTCTCATCTAGAACACAGAGCGTCGACGCAACTGTCACCTGTATTTACGTACGCACCCAATTTTATCCCCACTTTTGTTACGCTGCGACTGCGTCTGCCTCTTCCCGGCGTGATGGCCCCTTTTGCCCCAATGACCTCACCTGCCCCAATTGCCTCATTTTCCCCGATGACCCCATTCATAGCTTTGCTAGGGGCAGAAGGCGATCGGCCCCCTCGAGATGACCTAACCCTATTACTACCTCCCCTACTTAACGGCAAACCTACAGAACAAATGCCACGCTAAATTTTGTATCCGGGAGAATTGACACCAAAATTTTGTGTTCAAAAAAGTGATCATTTTAATACTTTCAATATATAACGTACTTATTTCTTATTTTAACATGTTTTTGGTGCCAAGATCTCGAAACTTGGATCGGGGTCAAGCATCAGGCAGGAATGATAGTAAAGTTAGCATTAGTATTACCTACTAAGAACACACCAAATATTAATATTACAAAAGAAATTAGAACAACTACATAACTTTATATTCGGCAACAAATACTGTCATATTAAATCCCATGAAAAATCTAAACAGAAGTAGGATATTCCCTTCTACAGAATTCTAGTTCTATTCGTGAAATAATGTTCGTTCATTTAATAAAACAAAAAAAGGTAAATTTCATCACAATAATTTAACAAAAAAGATGATTGTAAATTTCCTACATTTATTTTATTGATATAAAAAATACAGAAAGAGAATATTACAAGAACCGATTAATAATTCATATGCCATTACAACAGCCAGGATAATACTAATAAACGTATTTTGTTCTCAAAGATTATGACGATTAAATGAAAATACTTTTGTATATTAAAAATTAAACCAACATACACCCATCCTAAGCATCCATAACATCAAATGATCTATTGAAATATAGGTCCTAAACGAATTTAAAATCCATTCTAAACCATAGCATAGCTACTTCTATTCTAAAAAAGCAGACTTACCAGTGGGTTTGATGGGGCGCGGTATGTCACCGTTGGGCATGTGGCGCACAGTAGGGACGGGCGCGGGGTCAGCAGAGCGAGGCCGGCGACGAGGTGAACGGAAAGCCCCTTCTGTTTTAGCCCCTAGAACGCATAAAAATAATTTAAGTTACATTATAATTGTAAAATAAAAAGGAATTATTTCTGAAAGGATTAAATATTTTAATTTCTTTGCTTTGGTGCCTAGGCAAAGCGCGACGTTGAGTTCCGCCACTCAACACGCAATGATCCCAGAATTTGGTGGAAAATGGCAAACAAAGTGTCTTAACATGATATTCCTTCAGCCTACCGTGCTGCGTGCGGGATGATGCAGCTTGAAGCTAAAAAAAAAAATGAAAATTTTACTTAAACCAAAACCAAAACCTGTTTGTTACAAAAAAAAAGCAATAGAAAAGGAGATTTTTTTTTCAATAAAATCTAATGTCGCCCCGTAAATTTTAAAACATTGTATACACATTTAAGCTTTTTATTGTGAATTATCGTACCTTCATGGGCAGCTCCTTCATCGAAGCTATGTCCCTGCAACTTCTTTCTCTGCTTTTGGGGCGAGGTCTTATGAGGAGATCGTTCCAGAGCCTTGGTCTCTTGCAACTTGGCGTGGATAGATTGGTGCGGCGCCGAACGGAAGGATCTAAACTTCTTTGGAGACAGATTTCTTGACTCCTTGCCATCCTTCTCATCGCGTGGCAGAGCCCTGAAAGCACTTGTTTTGTAATAGCTACAATTTTTATACAATACTATGCACTACGTAATACACGTATTTTCCTTTGCTTTACGTTTTCTAACTTCTGGCTGATGATATCTAAACTACGCATAGCATCAAAAATGGCTTTATTATTCGCAATCCAAGCCATTCGTTGCTAGCACCAGCCCCAATACAAAAATTCAAATAATGTCAGTGTAAGCGGATATATCCGGCTCGAAGGACCGGGGAACAAAAAATATGCGGGAATAGGTCCTTAGTGCAGGATGGTGTTTCCGAACAAAATAATAATATCGAGTGCATCACTTACTTGTGATTGGTGGAAGCAAGTGATAGGGCTGACAGCGAGGACCTTCGGGATACTTGGTACCAGAGCTCGATTTGCTTATTGTAAAGCTGAGTGATGTGTTCAGGAGCTAGTTCGGTTCCCCAGCCGCGGTACTGTCGAATTAATGGCAATTTTGAATATGATGAAGCATGATTGTGATATACCACTTTCCAAATAGCTGCTGCTTTATGATGGGGACCAAAATTTTGGAGTATTTGATA
Organism: Heliconius numata; assembly: GCA_016802625.1. NCBI lineage: Eukaryota > Metazoa > Arthropoda > Insecta > Lepidoptera > Nymphalidae > Heliconius > Heliconius numata. Next base: position 1,033,104 of record JAEBDU010000010.1, on the reverse strand, counting down.
AGTGGTATAGTATGCTACGTTGCCAATAGATGGGAAGATGAAAGGTTTTGGGGCTAAAATTCTGGCGTGACTTTAAGAAAATTAAATTATTGTGGATCTGTGACTATCTTAAGGTATTTTAGCTATTAACGAATAAAATCTAAATCTCAATAATAATATCTTCAGTCATGTTTCCTACGTATTTGCGTACATATTCCTTCAGGGTTCTGTCCTATACCGTCTTCTTTTAGAAGTGAGAGTTGCTTTATCGCCTTAGTACTTAAACTATGCCTTAAAGGCTCTAGTGCTAATGGTAAGACGGGTATAGAGTGTAAGCAAGTATCGTAGGGCGCAGACCTTATATTCGCCGGCGCGCTTGCGCAGATCCAGCACCTCTCGGTACCACGAGTCGCCTTGCGCGAGGCCGAGCGGCTGCAGGCCGGCTGCGCGCAGCGTGCTGGCCGAGTCCTCCCCTGCGACACCCGCGCCCGCTGCCGTGCCCCCCCCCCCCGGCTACCCCCGGACCCCCCGAGTCCCCCTTTGCCCCCTCCGTCTCCCCCACCAACCTCTCGCTCGCCTCCTCAATCGACTTCCCTTTCCCCCTGCATTTTGTAAATGTCCCTTTAGACGCCTCGTACACGTATTGAGAGAACGGTCTAAATTTCTTTTTGTACTCGCTTTTGTAACGTTTCCTATTATCTTTGGAACGATCCTCGCCGTTGTATATGAGGGCCGATAGCGCGCTACGGAACGTCGATTTTCTGCAAAATTCCATTTCAAATCAGACGTTGGACGTTACGATGAAATGCGGCAAAACAAAGAGCTCGCGCCGAGCTGGTTAGTAGTCATGCTCAAATAATAAGCTCGCAATGGTGGTTAGGATGTTAGTCCTGGAAGAGTCTAGGAGGATCCGCTGACTTCGAGGTCTTACACGTGGTGTCAGAAGTGTTAGGTGATACAACGACATACAAAATCTAACAAAAATTTGAATTAACGTTCACATCGACAAAAGTGCAGGACACATCGATATTAAAAAAGTATCTATTAGATGACATTCCGAACTAATACAATAGTTTAACACTACTCGGCCTAGGAACCGCCACCGTGAGGAGAATTAGATGTAAGCAAATATCAAAAACGAAATTTAGACTTGTTCTGCTTTATCCAGTTATTGTGACAACGGAAGAGACGGGCAGAACACACACGCAGGAAACTGTCACACATGTAGATAGATAGTTAAAGAGCTTTGGATTCAGTAAACAAAGAAAAGCTGTAGTAAAGGCCACAAACAAAAGAAGAAAAAACTTTATTGAAACGCCTTGACCTCGCAAATATACTGTTAACAATCAAGCTACGTATTGCGTAGTTACTAGCTATACTTACTTGGAAATTACGATGTGGCAATTTTTTTTTTTTTTTTTTTTATTATTATCATCTGTATAATCGCGGGGAGTGATTTATTTTTTCTTTTTATGATAGTGTCTTTGATTATAAAAGATATTAAAAGAAATATATTTAGCTTTCTTTTTTACAGATAAAATATTATAAAATCAAAAGTATATTTTTTAATTTGACAATTACTGGGTAAGAGTTTCCTGCGTGAATAGTGAAGTACACAAATCTAGACACAGATAATAAAAGCAAATTAGCAGTGTCGTAAAAATATTTTTTTCTTCACCTGAAAAGTTTATAATTTTTTTTATAAACAAAAAAATAAATTTAAGCTACATATAATTACATAAATATTTATTATTTGTATATATTATTGAAATTGTATTGGGATTAGGTACTATTAGTGAATTATTATTAATCTGTCCGGAATTTCACGGATTTTTATTAAGTTGATTTGTTTGTGGAGAGTCTTGTGTATATGATATAGATCTGTATTTATATACGGGTATGGTAAAAACACAGGGCGTTTGAAATTATTTAAGTATACCCCAATTTTCGTTTTATGGTGGCTTGCGAATAAGCTGCTTTAGCCAAAGCGAAGCGTTTGTGATTGATCAATAATTAATTTGTGTTTGTGTTATCATAGACTGTTTCAAATATTTACAAATTTTAATATGAAAATATTTAGAAAGCATGCGTAGAGAGATCAAAAATGAAATTATAGGAAACAATCTATAAGTTTTTAAAAATATGACAAGCAAGAATGAAATATCGGTGAATAAGCTAAAGCTTAATTAGCAGAGCCTATTTATAAGTTTATCATTTATAAATAAGTCCTGGTTTCATATAAGTGTAGGTATATAATTGACAATATTATCATTCATATTTCATGCTTGTTTAGTAATATTATAAAATTGTACTTTTAAATTATCTTTTTCAATGTTTATGTACTTTTACTATATTTTTAAAAACAAGCATGAAATAATTAATTTGTCACATCAATTGTATCAAATTGTACGATATATCCCCACCTCTGCACGCCGGGTTTCTGTCCGTTCCACAAGTAGTCCTCTATGTAGCGCTTGTGGCCGTCCTCGTGGTCGCCGTCCACGTGGTTCATGAGAGGCTCGGCCTCCACTGAACCTGGAAATTTTTATATATTTATTTACCTTATTTTCAAAGGAAACATACATCCAGTAACGTAAATTATTAAATTGAAAAAAATATATACAAAAAGACTAACAGATTACAGATGTCTTCACAGATTAAACACGAGCTGAACAACAAATGTATCATATAAAAAATTAAATGTTGTGTATTATTATAATCGAATACAATTTTTCGGACTAATATTTAATATCAATTATATTGTTGTTTACTAATATCCATTACATACTTTGCCTAGTTGATGAATAAAATTCTTAAGGATTGTATAAGATACCTGCTGCTCCACCGGCAATGTGTAAAATAAATAGACACCACAGTGAATAAATTAAAATATTAAATATTAATTTATCGAATGGAACCTACAACCTGTCGCGTATACTCACACTTGTATAAGTGTATTTTAATAAGTAAGTCTATTTACAGTTGTAACTATAGAATGTTGGAAGTAATAGCTTCAATACCTAGATCAACATAAAATTAACGGTATTGTGTGTTTTTGTGGTCTGTAGTGTTTTTTATTTATCAATTTTTTTAAAAATTATTTTTTATGGCTAGAAAGGATATTTTATTATAGCGTATATTTTAAACTAAATAATTTTATTAAATAAAAAACAATATTGTAAAAAAAAATCTTCTATTCAACAAAATATAAAAAAGCCTTAATATTTAAACTTTTTAAAATATTCTTAAGAGTCATTTATAGTAAGTAATTCCACAGGACTAAGAAAGAGAAAAAAAAAACTTTTTTTAGAAAATGCATAAGATTGGAACGAAACGGGATTTAGCCTAAAAAAAAAAATATATAACCCTTAATCTTCAATGTACTATGTTCGTACCTACATATTATATAACCTCCAAAATATCGTTGAGGTAAAGTAATAACCACTTTCACGTACAAATAGTCTAATCCGCGTCTCGAGCTCGAGCATAGAATGTTTTATGCATGATAGAAGTTTGTTCTCAAACGGGTATTCAAATTTTGAAGCAAACTAAGCACTTTGTTTGCACATTAAGTAATGGGGGATGCTCATTTTAGATAAAAACAACGAATAATAAGAAATATTTTTTTCCGGAAAGGATTGTCTTAACACTACGTGCCTACTCTCTGCCTATCACAATATGCAGAGGATACACGAGGGATATAACGTAAAGCAAAAAAGGAAATACCTTCAGCTGCAGCTGCTTTCTTAAGCGCCCCCATGGAGATGCTCTTCCTCGGTACGTCAGTATCTTTGGGCCACGCGAACTGATTCCGGTACTCCGTGTTCAGGGTTTCCGGTTCCTTTACAGCTAAGACCTCTCCTAACGCTGTGGTTGCCTGGAACAAAAATATAATAAGGCCATAGCCAGGTATTTCAGGGGTGAACTACTAGTATGTATGTGAGGTGTAAATATAATTTCAGGTTAGTCTTGGAGCAGGGGCTAGAGGAAATAAAATTACTGCCCTGCTATGTCCAGGATACAGCATAAAGCAAAAAAAAACAGATATCGGACAGCAATTTCATGAATTGCGTCACTTTATAAACAGTGTCTTTGTTTCTTCGTAAAGCGAAGTGATTAATCACTAAGTCTTTTCTATAAATGGTCGGAAACGAATGAAGATATCTTAAGCAATCGCTAGCGAATACATGTTTTAGTGTTTTCTCATGGCAATGCGTGAAGCCGTATAAAGACTGTAAATTAAATAGTTCGTGTAATAGGATTTTTTACTTCGTAGAATTATATAGATATCTACTATCCATACCTATATTATAAATTCGAAAGTAACTCTGTCTGTCTGTCTGTCTGTCTGTCTGTCTTTTACGCAATCAGGGCCAAACCGCTAATTTAATTGTGATAAAATACTCATATAGAGATACTTGAGGGTCCCGGGATGAACATAGGATACTTTTTTTTCTCATATTTGTAATATTTTCGATATATACCAATATATTAAAATAATTAATTTGACAAGCAATTTATTCCGCCATGTTAATAACAATCGTCGCTCCGCGTTGCTAAGCAACGGCTTGCAAAGTTTGTTGTTTTAAGAAAACGTCACCCGAAGTGAGCTTAGTTTGCTTAATGCATACATGGCGCGCGCCGATATAGATTTGTATATATTAACAAAAATTAGATGATTTCTATAATTTGATATTCATCCTTATGAAAATAAATATAAGAGGCACTTTTAGCATTTCATATAGATGGAAATTATAGTTTACTGTATAACATTCTAATAAATAATTAAGATGTCACTGATTCCATATGACCTAGCCTACGGGCGGCATAGTATGACCGACGCGAACGGGCAGATGACTTTGATAATTTTGTAAATTTTTATATATTTTCGAATTACTATTATTTTTTATGTAATTATTTGCTGCTTATAATTAATTTATCTCAGTTCGGTTATCTATACCGATGTTATACACTTAAAATATCGTAATTTTAACCATTTGGGATTTTATTTAATATTGTTCGCAAAAATTAATAATAATTTAACAAAGAAAAATGTTTAGTACGCGCGCACGGCAAACTTTAGGTACTTTTTCTAATATTAAGAATATCCTTTAGTTACTTTTACTTCTTTTGTTTGTTCATTTCGGTTACTCAGATATTTTTTGTAATAATAAATCTCCACTTATTATTATTTTTTAACTTATTTTAATTATTTAGGCCTATATTTTCGCGGGCGTAGCCGCGCCGCGTCCGGGCCCACTAGTATAATATATATGTTTGTATTAATAAATAGTTTTACCTCTGTAATTAATGTGACATTAGGTGTGTTGTAAACTGTCATTGTGTTAATAAAAAATGTGGTTATGAAAAAGAGCAGTTCCCTATTTTCCCATAGTGGGATGGACAGTGGGTATGACGTTATGATTAAAAAACTTTTAAGAGGATAATAGTTGATATTTAATACTGATTTATTATAGTGAAGTCAAATTACTCGTACGTTTGGTAATAACCTAATCTCAAGCTTTTTACGTAGCCTTCCTCCAGTATCTTTGAAATTGTGTTTTCGAAGGTCAATGGAGGTGTCCACCTTACCTCTCCTATCGATATAATTGTACTTAATGATATATAACACATCTAGGATAATAATTAACTACCCACCTTCGGCTCCACAGTGTCGGTCCAGCGCGGCTGACGCGGGCCCTCCGACTTGCTGCGCCGCCCGGCGCGCTCTGAATCATTCCTTTGGGCGCTCTGTAACACGCAGACATTCATTAATGTAATATTTTTTTTATTATTTTCTTACCTGCCTCGTTTTGTTTTGTTTTAGTGTCACACTTGTTAAAAATGCCCCACACATAGCATGATAGGCAGAGGGTACCTGGGGACCTTGTGTTAAGAAACTCCATTCTCATGGAGGCACTTCAGTTCCATTAATGTTGAGTAGTGGAATTCAACGCCGCGCTTTGTCTCGTTACCGGAGCGTGAAAATTAAAATATTAAATATTTCATTCCGCTGTGAAAACAGCATGACTTATCATAGAGAGTACCCTGCATGCCTTGTTAAAAGCGAAATAAAAGTCGGTGAAGATGAAAATAAATCTAAATTATAAGTTGTAACGTTTTACAAAGACAATTTTATTTCGTTCAAAGCGACTTTTATCTAAATGTAAGTACTCAGACCTATAATCTTTGTTCGCGTGACCTTTAGCGTTGAAGGTCAGATAATAATAGAGCTTTCCAAATAATCAAAATGATATTTTATTTTTTAAGAATCATCTATAGAACTTTAGTTTCAGTTGAATTTTTAATATTCCACCCTCATTTTAAGAGAACATAAAGACTATTGTAATTTTTTTTGAAATGGAGGCTAAAAATGAAAGTGGTTGTAATGATTCATCCGGATGGTATGTAGGTCGGAATGGAATATAATTGTAGGGGTTTATATGTATAATTTATACATAAATATAAATATGTATTTTGTATAATTAATATATATTTCATTTGTAAATATTTCAACTTTTATACAATTCCAACATTAAAAGTTTGCCTGGAAGAGATCGCTTCAAATGATAAGACCGCCTTATACCGCCACTCTTTGGTAAATTTTAAGTTTGTATGTTACTTTTTTTTGTAATAAATTACATTTATTATTTATATTACATAGTACGCCGCTTAAATCCACGTAATCGTCGAATGTCACGTTCAGGTAGCTCCGAGGTGATATATAGTACGGGCATTGCGGGATTACGGAGGAAATTGATTTATAATGCTGCGGGCTGAGAGCCTGGGACTTTCTGGGAGGGCGGGTTGTTATGAAATGTATGGAGGACGCTTGTGGAAGAAAAATTAAAGATATTATTGCTAAATGGAAGGAAAAGTTATACCATTATACTCTTATCTACCTATATAGTTTTTGTGTATAAAACTGTGTTTCAAAGTTATTTTCAAGGTATTTTATTTAATGAACTTAAACAATTTAGTTAAAACTTATAAAATCTATTTCCTATTTGTAGAGAGTGTGATGGTTATACGTTCGATTTGCACTTATTTATTTTAAATAAAACATTCCTTTATGGAAAAAAAACATAATTGTAAAAATGCTTCCAAAAACATGTACACGTTAAGTAAATAATGGTGTGTTCGAGTGTCCTGACACTTAGTTCTCTTTACTTTTACAGTACGCCCGATGTGTGGTGGACCGTAGTGTATCATATAAACAAGGTGTGTTACCCGGGCGCGGTCGAAGGCGGACGCCTGCTGCGGGCGGATGTCGTCTGTGGGCGCGGGGTCGAACAGCTCATTGGACTTGTACGCGACCCCGGGGTACTTCTTGCGACGGGGCATCGCGGGTTCTATTGCACCTGGGGACGAAAAACTAAATTAGGATTCTTTTTAAGCAGCCTCAATGTTTTCCCCGCATCGTAGCGTAACCAGAAAGATGGGGGACATTGTGTGATGAGTGGTGGAGCTCAATACCGCCCTCTGACGTGCTAATACACGATGCAGGATATGAAAATTATTTATTCCCGCGAGTGGTAAGCGAACCCACTGCCATTGTATTTACAGTCGCCTCCATGTCGCCATATGTGCCTCGATGGGCTCGAGTTTGAAGAAGAAATCCAATTACCGTGATTACAATGACAGAGAAAAACTAGATTTAAAGCACTCCGTTCCCAACGCAGTTTGAAGACAAAACACGGCGTTGAGTGTCGTTACCGTATTCAAGACACTGTGAACAGAGTAGCAGAACTCAACGTTTACACCACGACGCGTAGTGACTACCACTGTGGAACAACATTGTCATATGAAACCTCGTTACTGGTAAATAAGTAATCCCTTTCGCCTCAAGCGTCCCGCCGCGGGCAGAACAAACACGCTTGATTAGAAAAAGAAAATTGCTTCTTAACCTTTATGTGTCGAGTGGATGAAATGTAAATAGATGATGGAATTATTTTTTATACATTATCATTTATATTATTTTTATTTGGCACTTTGTCTTTGTGTGTTTTTTGTGTAAACTTTACATGTGGGGCTGGTTCCTTTTCCCATTTTAGAACATGGGTCCCCCCCCCATTTTGTAAAACAGAAAATAATCTAAAAACAAAGTGTTAATTTAGGTAATAAACGAAATCAAAAAATCACATTTATAATTTACCATCTATATTTACCAAAGTCTCTCTCTACTCCTTATCAAGTACAGTGATTACATCCAAAACCTTAACGTCGTGTATTATATAGTCCTATAGCTTTCCACGGTGAATGGATTATCTAATACAAAAATATTTTTGATTTCAATTAATTTCAAATTTAGTTCCTGAGATCACCGTGTTCAAGCAATCAAACTATTGAACTTTATAATATAAGCATAGAAGTATAATTAAAGCTGTTACCTCGTGCTATAGGCAATGCATTGGGCGGGGTGGGGGCGGGCTGCTTCACCACCCCCTGCTGCTGCTGCTGCTCCTTGTACTCGTGCCATCTGTACGTGCTGCGGTACTCCGAGTGCAGCTGTAACAAACAAATATTGGTTTATTATTAAGTTATACTATTTGTGTAAATATGGTTTTGAGGCCATCATGGCTTAGTGTTAATTAAATACTTTCATTTCTCTGCTCTGGCAAGACAAAGGGAGGCGTTGATCGCCGCCCCGGGCAAAGGGACATTTTGTGTTAAGACATAAGAAGCTTAGTTACCGAAATTAACGCTGCGCTTTATCTTTTTACCAGAGGAAAAAAATGAAAATAGTTTAATCCCCCTAACGGGAATCTAACCCACGACCGTCGCGTTTGTATAGGTATAGGTAAATATAAAGTGAAATGAAAACAATGTATAAAAAATTGCTTAACCTGTTTATATTTTAAGATTTAGTTTAGGAAGCCAGTCGTATACCAACTTTGAAGCGCAATATAAGTTTTAGCGAACAAATAATAGAGATTTGTTCTTAAACACTTTACAACTTAGCGAGGTACATTGTAGAAGATTCACTTTAAAGTTAACAGTTAAAAGTATTATTAATTTATTTGTCTTTAGCAATCAGTTTAATTAGCTTACATTGTTGACGTCTTTGAATTTTTTTCTCTTTTACTTTAGCAGAGTAGGCAGAGAAACCTGGTAACGTAGTGTTAAGACACTCTATTCCCATTAAGATTCTTCATATTCCCATTTTTCAGCGAATTCTTGAGGCATACCGTGTTGAACGGCAAAACTAAACGTCATACTTCAATCCCCCAAGTGGGAATCGAACCCACAACGTTCGTATGAGATATTTCTACTCTGCCACGACGCGATGGCGCAGCGTACGGACATAACAGAATGTTTATAAATACAAAACTAGCACAAGCACAGTGTCAGCATCGTAAAAGATACACACGTGGATGTCTGACGTAGCTTAAATTATTCAGTGTGAACACACCAACTAACTGTAGGATGACTATGATTTTTGAGTTTAGTTATTTCTCTAGTTTTTCATTATAAAAGAAATGGGGAAAACGCGATTTTACATTTTACGTCTTGAAGTTAACAAAGTTAACGACTCGTAAACTAGGCAAGTTAAAGTCGTATACTAGGCAACTAGTATACGATTTCTAGGCAGGACGACTAGGGCTCAGCCTGTATTTATAGACCGCTCTCAACCCTAAGAACGATCTTGACATGCTGTTTCCATGTAGATGCCGTCTCAAGTGGATGGCTGAGATAAGAGCCATTTATAAATATGGGCCCTAGGTCATAGGACATCATGGTCACCCATACAACGTATTGCAAGTCAATTAATACGGTGTGTTCTGGCACACTGCACTGATAACCTGCTTTCGTGAAATTGCTGAATGTTTGTTTTATATACTAGTAAACGTTCTAAACATCAACTAAAACGATTAGAGATTTTATTATTTTTAAAGTGTTATTCCATAATAAGGAAAGAAGTACTTCATTTTGGAATAGGGGACCCGTTCTTAGCGGACCCCTTACGGTTCCCAAATGAAAAAAAAAAAGAAAATTTTATACGTTTATTGACAAAATGGTATCATAGTACGTTGTGGCTTCGATTCCCACTTGGGGGAATATTACATCACGCATACATAAACTCCCATATAGTTAACATAAACGTGCAGCTTTGTTTTTCTCCTGGGGTACGCCGAGGGGTCCTAGTGTTTAGACACTCCGTTCCCCAGTCAATTTTTTTCTGAGTGACGATCGAACCCACAACCGCCGTTAAACGCTGTTACATTTCTTCACAACGGCCTCTAGACGTTATATTAAACGAAAAAAAAAACATAATTTCCATTAAATCAAGTAAGGGACAAGGCCGTGCTAATGCACAATGTGAACATTTCATTAGGAAACCATTCAGGAAATGAACGTCGATCAATAGCTATAGGTATATTTAAAATCCATTTTCAGGAAACATGACCTTGTGGTGACCTTAGGTATTGACACGCGTAGAATATTCTATCGGTAAATAAAATTTTTAGTTAAGGCTATCGTGATGGTTGTAATTTTGATAATGTCTCAGAATTAATTTCCTATGTCTCTGCGAGACAACAGGGACATAAGGTTGTGGGTTCGATCTCCACTCGGGTATTCATTATTTATTAATAATATTTTCATTTAGTCGCTCTGGCACCAAAGCAAAAGCCCGGCGTTCAGTTCCGCGACTCAATACGCAATGCCCCGTAAAGTTCGGCAAAGTAGGGTACGGAGTGACTAACACCTCCCCTGCTGAGTGCGGGGAAATAGCGTGATTTTGATTTATTTATTAATTTTGCAGGATAAAGCTTGAAGCGGTAAGTTAATTTAAATAACAATATATATATATATATATATGTATGTATAAAAATAACAAAAAACCAAACATCTCGTTATACTCTTAACATAACTGTATAAAATAAATGTACAAAAATATCCGTTTGATTTAAATATGCGTTTACGTTTCAAAAGTTGGATTTTACAAGCGAAAGCTTTTAAAGTGTTCATAAAGTTTTTACTTTTAAATGTTCGAGAATATAAAAAATATAATTTTTTATAAAATGTTATGTTTCACCTTGACCTTTTTCAAAATGGTATATACCTAACAGAGGCAAACGAAGCTAAAAACTCTTTTTATAATATGGAAATAGCTATAGGCTAATGAAAAAGAAATAAAAAAATTGTGGCGTTGAGTGCCGCCACTGAACAAAAATATCTAGAACTCGGGCAAAGAGCAAAGAACAGAGTGTCTTCACAATCTTTCTCTACTACTCGTGGTGAAAGGGTTGCCTTAAAAACAGGTTCACTCTACCTATCTTGATATATGAGGGAAAGCGTGAAGTTAAAAAATAAAATAAAATCATTCTGGCTTAATCTAGATCAACTAATAATAATAATCATTTAAAAGTACATATTAGTACAAATAATTTATATTGTAAGAACGGAATGTAGAAGTACTGTGAAATTTAATTAAGAACGCTTTCTTCGATGAAAGCCGGAGCTGCCTCGGTGTCTTATTGAATGAGACTGTCACTTATTTTACAAGAGTGGCTTTCCATTGAATCCTAACATAGATATGGAAAATTACACAAATTGAGTGGTTTCTTCTTAGGAAACGAGTTAAAAGGTAAAGGTCAGGGTTTTTTTTATTTAGCTTCACGCTGTATCCCGCGCAGGATAGGCAGAGGGAACCTGCTAAGTTAGTATTCAGACTCTCCGTGCCTATTAAGATTCTTCCGTTTCCCACTTTTCGCGGAATTCTGGAGGCAGTAAGTACGTGAGTTGCGAAATTCAACGCCACGCTTTTCTTTACAAAAATCTTGAGAACTTAAAAAATTCTTAAAATCTTAAATTTGTTTGAAAACATGACTATATATCATGTTTTTAAGCAAATTTAAGACAAATTGCAGCTTTGAGTTCCGCACTCCTGACAAATTCGCGTAGATAGCGGAGAATGGAATGTGTTGACACTAGGTTCTTATGTGAGAAAACACGTGAAGTTGATTTTTTTAGCAAAATTTTACCTCTCCCACCCACTAAACCTATTTCAAAAATAACGAAAAAAATAGTTTATAGAGCTAAAAACACGCTTTACACGTTACTAAGACGAATGAAATGGGCATAAATTCGATATGTTTACAAGTAGTCCAAGGTTCCAGCAGCCATCTTCTAATTTTATCATTAGACCAGCTCGGTGGTACCATAATATAGTCATCTAATCTGCATATAATTGCTAATATTGGTGTCTGTGTGATTCTTACAAAATTTAAACATTTCAGTTATTAAGGAACTTGAAAATTGTCGAGAAATGCAAAGCAAGTCTTAAATAATATCTCGCTGTCGGAAGAGTCCTCGTTTAGTTAATACAAGATTAAATCTGAATTATTATGTTGAAGTTATCAGTTGTGCTGCAATGCGACAGTGTACAGTGTACAGCGCCTACTTTAACCTAATTTGTATGGAAAGTTCGCTAAGAACGTGATAGGTTAAGGAAATTGTTGTTTTCTATAGAAATAGAAATAATATATATAAAGTAATTTTATATTACCACTGGATTTTTTTAGTTTATCCAGCATGTCACAGGCAAAGTGAAACAGTGTAATGGTAAAACTTCATTCCAGACTTCTGCATAATTTTCTTCATCTAGGAAATACTAAAGAGAACAACTAAGAACCACTAAGAAGTACTAGGAAATACTAAGAAAACTTTTTAATATTTTCATTTCTTCTACTCTTCACGAAACACACCCTCTAGAATTCACTAGGTTCCCTCTGCCTACTCTGATGTGTGTGGGATACAATGTGAAGCTAAAAATATTTATATTAATAAACATATATGAAGCATACCTACGATAATGTTCTAAAGATAAAAAATAAGTATGATTTTTTTATTCTAGAACTCTAAGTGCATTCTGTAAATATAAAGCATTTGCGAGTGCACCATAAAATTTTATTTGTGTGGCTGTTAAGAAAACGCCACGTAAAGTACGACAATTATGTACATATGTATACGTAAAATTAATAAAATAAATTCTATTAAAATTCTCGAAGAATCGATGATTGTGGATTCGAATCTTGAAACCCTAAGAATAATGAATTACAGCCTTTTGTCCGTATTTACACAGTATTTTGCTAAACTAAACGCAATGACTAGAATTCGGACGGAAATTAAAGAATTGAATGTTTTAACTCTAAGATCTCTCATACGGGAAAAACGTGAAATTGCATAAAATTAAATCAACCTAAGTACTAACATTTTCCAAGTAGGTAAATCTGAGTCACAAATTTGCGAAATCAATACTTACCCAATACAAAAACAATGTGCTGTTAATTGGCATATGTAGTCCGCGGTGACGAAACGTTACGAAAGTACGAAACTGTACACCAGAGGAGGGCTATCGAGTTCTTAGAGTTGTATTCAAATTCAAATTCAAATTACTTTCAAATTTCACTGTAAACGCGACGGTTGTGGGTTCAATTCCACTCGGGAGAGCTATTTATCATTAATATTTTTATTTCTTTGCTCTGGTAACGAGGCAGAGCCCGGCGTTGAATTCCGCAATTCAATACCCATTACCTCGAAAATTAAGTGGAAAGTGAGGGACAGTTTACCTTAATTTACGCCCAATTTTCTAATGCCCATGACGAGTGACGGAATTCAACGCAGTCAACTCTTTTGACTCTACGAACATTCCGTTTACAGTCAGTACTGTGCCGCTTCACGACCACCTCAGAATTATATTACTTAGTTACAATTATAATATGTATATTGTTTCATATTATATGGAAATCGATATTTTTTGATGATTGACGTGTGTGGGTTGTTTTGTGCTTGTAATATAAGCAGTCGAAAGTTCTTTGAAGTGAAGTAACATATATGCATAGGTATATTTATTTTCAATATTATTGTGTTAATGTAAGGCAGAGTATTTTGTGTTCAAACCAATCGCGGCGTTGAGTTCCACTAAACGGGCAATGGTTCAAAAAGAATAGGTTCCTTCCGTATGATAAAGCGGTATATAAGGTATATGTGGTAGGCCATATACGTATATCTACCGCTACATATTATTATGCTTTCATCATGCCACAATTATGTCATATCTTGAACTAATTAATATCTCTAAATATATTATTATATCTATAAGTAGGTACTCTATTACTATACACTTTGTCTATCAGAATGGGTAAACGAAAATATTATTTAAGTATAATCATTCCTCTGAATGGGTTCGGACCTACAAACAGCGAATTTGCTTACTTGTGTAGGCTAGGAAGATGGAACCTGGGAATCTAGTGTTAAGACACTCTGTTCTATATTAAGACATTTCCGATCCCCAATATCCTTCGAATTCTTAAGTCATTGCGTGTTGAGTGGTAAATTATATAGGTATTTCAAGATATGAAAATATTATATATTTCATTCCCCTGACTGGGAATCGAACCCACAACCATACGCGTCCACGGCCTTAAACCTCTATTATGGTCTTTATTACGTAGCAATTGAATATTGTATAATAAAATATAGAAATATCCAATTTCATGTTATTTATTGTGTTTTCAATCGTAATAGGCCATTAAAAATGTGAAACCGTTCGTAAAAGGTCCTTAAACGTAACGTAAATATTCTAGAAAAGCATTTTCTATCGTTTCGAACAAATGCTTCTTAATTCTTAGGATTAAGGGATTTTTAAAAGTTACATTACTTATTAAGGAGGCCGTCGTGCTGCAGTGGCACAGTGGGAGAACGTAGGCGCGACGGTTGTGGTTTCGATATCCCTTCGGGGGAATCAACTATTTTAATTTCCTCGCTCTGGTAACGAGCGTCCAGCGTTAAGTTATGCTATTCCTCACGTAATGTTCCAAAAATCGGGTAGCAGAGTGTCTTAACGCTAGGTTCCTTTTGCCAACCCCGTTATAAATGGGATACATCGTGAAAGTAAAAAAAAGATTGAAATTTCAACCGAATAAAATATTAGTATCGCTTAAAGTATCAAGCACCTCATTTCATATTTCGCTTTCGCTAAGTTAACAGTGAGGATAAATCAACAATGGCTACGTCTAGGAGTAGCGAGGACGCGGCTGAACAAGCAATCCACGAGATGACACTCACTCACGTCTCCAACGGGCGTGGTGTGGGATGCGGGATGCTGTGCTTTATCTTAACTTTTGAGATTTTATGTCTGTATTTCATGGATTGTGTCGTTTAGAAATATTTCTTGATGTTTTTGGGTACGGTTTATATATAATGTTACTTTGTGGAGTCTCATTTTATAAAACTGTAGACTGACACTACTGACATTTTTATGTACATTGTAACTTGACAATTTAAATGTGCTTGTGTTGGTCCAATTTAATAAAGAATATTTGATTTTCACTTTAAATAAAGAACAAAAGCAATTACACGTTCTTTCCCATACAGCAGGGTAGGCGGAGCGAAACAAGTGTTAAGATCCTCTGTTCTCCGTTTTCCGAATTCTAGAAACTGCATGTTGAGTAGCAGAACTCAATGCCTACTTTGTATTTGGTCGGAGTTGGGAAGTTAAAATAACTCATTCTCTCGGGTCAATATTTGAATATCATTTTAATACTAAGTATATAATTGATACAGGAAATTAATAACATTGTTGTAAATATAATAAATCCTATTATATATGTGTATGTATATATTTTGATCAACGAACGAAGCAAATTGTCCGGTAGCTAAAGTCACCTAGTATGAAGATAAAAATACATATATAGAGAATTTAATCAAGATTTTATACAAATATCACTTCAGTCAAGCGCCATGACAGCGGCGGCGGTCCCAAATTTAACGGTAATTTAAATGATGTTGCGGTACACCGGATATATTGCATTTGAGATGACCTCTCACCGAGCTCGAGGGATCAGCGAACCCGGCGATAGCTTGAGACGTCGTTAGCCAAGTAATGATTAAATCTTTTTCGATTAAAAAATATATTTTAAAGAAGAACTCATAATATTATTGGAAAAAATGTATACATTAAAAAAATAATCGTGAGTTTCACTGCTCATTGAGGAAATGACTGTATTTTTATTATTCTCATTCCCTCGGACTGGAAACAAAACCGCCGAGTCGAGTTTTTTCGCTTTGGTATCGCCACTACATTTATAGCGTCCTGAAGTTTGTGGGGGCGGAAATTGGACCATTGTAGTGAAAGATTACTCCGGTCTCCGTTTAATTTTAATTTCGATTTTAATAGGCACATGGAGGTATAAAACCATTGGATTACTTTAGTACAAGAAATATCTCAAAAGTTTACTCACCAAAATTATCTAGATAATCAACGCACGGATAGAACGAGGTCACTGACGTCATGACACTGTTGCGTGGCCATTTGCTAATTGTCTACATTAGTTCACAACTGCAGTGGGTTATACTATACTCATACTAAATTTAAGGTTTGGTACTATTATTAATTAGGTAATTAACATAGTAGTTGATAATCGAATCTACAGTCTAAAAATCATATAAAGTGTTATTCCCACAAAAAAAATTCCTCGCTCTGGTAATGAGACAAAGCATGGCGTTAAGTCCCGCTACTCAACACGCAATGGCCTTGGCGAATTGGTGAGAATTTGGTGGAAGGTGGGAAACGGAAGTGTTTTAATGGGAATGGAATGTCTTATCGTGAGGTTCTCAGATTCCCTCTGCTGTCTCTACCGTGTGCAGGAAGCAGCGTGAAGCCAAATAACGACCTTTTACTACTAGTTTTACTACTTCGTAGAAAATTGATAACGAAATGCATAAATATATGATAATATTTACATAGATATTTATGAGTTTACATAGTATCGATTATCACGATTGTAAACGCAATGTTTATCCGTACGATTCCCATTCGAGGTAATGAGTTATTTTTATTTGGTAACTAAATAAAACTAGGTGACACTAGATTTACTGTGTCTAGCCTGCTATATGCTTGATACAGTGTGAAACTTAATAAATAAAATTACATTAATTAAAAAAATATAGGAAATTTCACGATCAAATCGAATTTTAAACGTTTGAAATATCATTAAAGTTAATGAATTTTCGTCAAGGTTCTCAGCAAATAATTACGTTTTCAAGAAATCTGTCCAAAGTCGCTGTGACTTTGAAAATGAATTAGTCAAAGGGGTGCTTTCTTTCTTTAGTGTTTATGTTTATATAGATATAGATTTAGGCTGCGGCTTCGTCCGCTGGCCGCTATGGCCAAATAGAAATAACATAGAATTGTGTATGTATGACACATTAAAGCCCATATTCAGAAATCTCTCTCAACTCTGAGATAGATCTTGAGAACGACCTTGAGATGTTATTTTAATTCATAAATTGAGAAAATATCATCTCAAGATCGCTGCCAAGATCGATCTTGAAGTTGAGAGCGGTTTGAGATATGGGCCTATATGCCCGATGTAACTGAGGACCGCAGGTTACATTGAAACGAGTAACGTCGATTTAATTTTTTTAAGTCAGTTTTTATTAAATTTTTTATTTTGCAGAAAGAAATATATTTACATACGCAGACATAATCTGTTGCACCACCAGTCCCCGTGTGAAGTGCAAACTGTGAAATTATGCAACTATGCAAGACATGTATCAGCATTAATATAACTTTCCATTAGTTGCAAATGTTCTAACAATATTTTGCAAGATACTGTATAATTTGTTTTAATTTCACAATTTATATATTTATATATATATTATATGTATTATATGTATCTATATATTCTGAAGATTCTTAATGATTGAGGTCACCGTGGCACAGTGGAGCACTTCTGATTATAAACGCGGTGGTAGTGAATTCGATACACGATTATTCAGCGTGAGGCTCAAAAAGGGTGTTTTTTCTAGCTTCGATCATTTTACACGATATACCGGCAATTGTGCGAAAAATTGTGAACGGAGTGTTTCAACACTAAATTCCCTCCATCCTTTAGCCGAGTACGCGGGATACAGCCTAAAGTTGATGAAAAAAATAATATAAACAGTACGTGAGTCTATACATGTGTATGTACATATGTACATGATAGGCACACGAAGAGATGACGAAATTTTTACTTTTAATAGAATATGTGTTGTTCAGAAAGACAGATAGACAGATAGTGGAATGTAAGTAATAGGGTCCCGCTTCACCCTTTAGGTACGGAACCCTAAAAACTATTGTATAAGAAGCTGCTCTACATCCGCGAAGATGGCGGAAAATTTCTTAGATTATTAACTTTTTACCCTATTTCCTTTTTACATTGTAGAGTCAACGGCCTTGTCAAAATGTAGCGTTAGAGCATGCAACGCTAGACGCGGCTTTCTAACTGTCTCAGAGCGACGATTCATTTTATATCATTTTATAACATATATTTATATATCTATATGTATATTAACATTACTTCGTTGAGTTCTCTATTAAAGCGGTGACATAAGTCACTCAGCCCAGTGTGGGTCAGTCAGACCCTGGCACTGCACCGCGACCTCCTTTTATAATATTTAAATAATAATTATATTTGTAACAGTAAAATCGCCGGGGCTATTGAGTTTCAATCAACCATTAGCCTTGGTTGGAGCGTGACGAATTAGACACTTGACAACGGTTGTTCTAAGACCCCTCGGAGCATTCTGATTAGGTTTTAAAAGATAAAAAAGCGCTAGATTTTGTATATTTACAAACTCGATATCTTTACTAGCTGGCAGTCCAAGGTTCCATCAGCCATCTTCGAATTTTATCACCAGACCAGGTCGATGGTACCTACCATAATATAGTATGTCATCTAATCTACATAATTATTGCGAAGACAACAATTAGAAGTGAGAGTAATTCAGATTTATAGATTTTATCTATGTATATTTAATATTATAAAAATAATATAAAGCATCCCTGTCTTTATTCATTTACCGTACTTAGAGGGATTAAAAGAGTCACTTTCGTTAACACTCTGTTTAGGTAACTCAGACAAACGAAAATGAGGTGAAATACAAACATCTCACCAAACCTGCATCGAACCTAAAACTATCACATCTATAAGTAAGATGACGCCTATCATTATCTATATATATAAAAGGACTTGTCCTCACTGACTGAGGTAAGACGCACGCACACCCGTAACCGCTGTGCGTAGAAACGTCAAATTTAGACAAAAGTTTACTTTCGTAATCTGGACATCCACTAAGAAGGGATTTTGAAAAATTTTAACCCTAAAGGGGTGAAACAGGGGTTCAAAGTTTGTATGGAAAAAAAATTAAATCGGCACCGATTTTTATAAAATTTGAAATTTAGATTTTTAAAAGTATTTGATTGAACACGTGTTTCATCGTTTTCCAGAATTCTCCCCCTAAGGGTGCAAATAAGGGGTTGAAAATTTGTATGGAAAAACCTTTAAAACGTCACCGATTATTATAAAATTTGAAATTTAGACTCTTAAAGGTATTTAATTGAACACATGTTTCATGGTTTTCTAGAACTCAATCCCTAAAGGTGCAAATAAGGGGTTGAAAGTTTGTATGGAAAAATCTTCAAATCGCCACCGATTTTTATAAAATTTGAAATTTCGACTCTTAAAAATATTTCATTGAACACATGTTTCATGGTTTATTAGAATTCACGCCTAAATACGCAAGCGAAGCTGCGCGCGTCCGCTAGTATTATAATAACAATAATAATCATTTAAATTTAGTATCGCGTGTATGAATCATTAAAGCATCATTAAATTTCATGTCACAGAGACAGTTTGCTTTTATTTATATATACGTAGTCGTTAGTATACAGCGTGTTCCCACGACTTTCACTTTGGATAACGCCACAAAAGGAGTCTGATTTCACCAACCATTGTTTTACAATCAATGGGCCGTGCAAATAAACTACTTTGTTTGTAACTCAATTTATTCCTTTTTTCCTTTTAGCTTCAGGCTGTATGCCGCAAGTAGCAGGGCAAAGGGAACCTGGGAACATTAATTAAACACTCCATTACTATTAGGATAGGATTTCCGTTGAATTCTGGAGGCCTTGCGTGTAAAGTGGTGGTGCTCAACGCCGCGCTATACCTCGTTACCATAACGCAGAGAATGGAAATAATAAATATTTCATTTCTTCCAATCGGAATCGAATCCGCGACCTGTCGCGTTTACATTTGCACTGTATAATATCTGAATAATCAAAATCATATAAAAGAACATCTCGTATCAAGAATTATAGAATGACTATCACTATCTATCCAGTACCTACCGAGCGACGTTTTCAAGCGTACATAATCTGTCACGTGCATCACGTTCAACGGAGCATTTACATTTTTCTACATCTAAAAAGAATATAGATAGATAAATAGATATAATAGATAGATATTTTGTGAAAAGAACCGGATCTATCGATGTTCACGTACACCTTTATAAAGTGAAATACAAATCTTTTTTGTAAGTTTGTTTTCTTTAAGCTGTTATATTGTGAGGTGGAGTAAAAAATATGTTATTTACTGAATAACATTGTTGCTACGTGCTATGGTGTCGATGGCGTAGTGGATCGTGAGGTTTTATATTGGTTGTGGGTTCGATTTCTATTCAGGGAAATCAATTTTTTATTTTTTCATTTCTCTGCTCTGGCAAAGCGCGGTCTTGGAATCCACGTCTCAATACGCAATGCCTGAACACGTAATGGAGTTTCTTAATACTAGGTTCCCTCTGTCTACCCGGCTGTGTGCGGGATACGGCGTGAAGCTGATATCCGTTTTATTATTTACATTTTCTCGTTTCTCTCAAGTCAAAACACGGCGTTGGGCTCTTTCTAATACTCAACACTAGGACATTACGTTCTCCTATACCTGTTATTTGGAGAACGTAGTGTACGTTCTGCTACTGTATGAAAAAAAAATGAGATGCTGGTCCATATCATCAGATCAACAGTAAACAAGTATACTACTGGGTCAATATGACACTAAAATAACCTAGTATTATCTAGGCACAACAGGACAATTTAAGGCTCAATCCATCAAGTGTATCCCACGGGATAGCGCCGTGACTATCCTTTACAATGTTATACAATGACTGGTAACTATTAACGTAATGGCTGACGTGGTTGTTTGACGTCATTGTGGTGCCTTTAGCATGTTGGTGATTGTAGTTATAGAAGGTAGAAGGTTCAAGAATTTTTTTATATATTACTAAGGAAGTCGTGGCGCTTGCGCGATGTGACTTTACGTCGTCGTCGATACGCAGTACTTTCTATTATTATTTTTATTATTAAGATAAGACAAGGCGTGGCCTTGGGATTTTGTCATCTAAAACGAAAAGTGGAGAACAGAATTCTCATCAAGAAACTTAAAACTTTCCGTGCGGCGGAACTCAACGCCACGTCTCGCATTTTATAGAGTTATTATTTACAAAGTTATGTCAATCAGCACTCAATCACTCAATATCACTGATAGTTATCACTTATCGTTAGGAAATCATATCAGAATAACAGTTGTGTTGTGAAGTGGAAAAGCAAAACTTCTTAGTAACAAATATATAGAATCCTTTAATATTGACAGTTTATAAAAATTAAGTAAAAACAATTAATAATAAAGACTTACTTGAGTAAATTAAATATACGAGTATATGTAATGTAGTTAAGAAAGGGAAATATTTAGAAAAGTATAAAAACTAGAACGTAGCGAGGCTCGAACCCGCGCCTCTTGTTTAATGTTCCACATTCTTATTGATCTCAGATGAGAATTATACTTTATATAATATATTAATAATTTATAGATTACTCAAAAAATCACTCTAAAATATAATATCATTGTAAGTACATAAGGAAAAAAAAATCAAATTAAATGCGATTTACATATAATAATAGTAATAAAATAAAGTAGTATATTATAATAAAAGGTATAATAGAAATCTTTCCATATTTAAAGTAGCTGCAATTTAGTATTGGCCAACGTATCTAGACCATAGTGTACTGAACCCAGGGACAATTCGGGTCACCTCTTTAGTATTAAACTACATTCATTCATGAATCGATCAGGTTACATACGAGTATCAGTATCTGTTTCATTTGATTGTCTTTAGTGTCGTTGAGATGAATTTGAATGAAATTAGAGGTTTCAACCGACTTCTGAAAAAGGAAGTTATTAATTTGACATGTGCGTAAGTGTTTAGAATTGGATGATATTTCAGTATATTTGAATATGATACATTGATGGTCTATTTAGATAAAATGTCCTCATAAAACAAACGAGAGTAATCCATCACTAGGAATTTTCTTACACAAAATAACTTACAAGAAAAAATATAAATTATTTTTTTCTAATCCAATTAATAATAGTCCAAAAGAGAAAAACCAAAATATATAACTTGAGGAAAAATAGTATTTTTTGGAGCTCATACATCAACGAGTGCTCGTTATATATTATTCAACACTTAGGAGTAGGGATGAGTTCGATATATCAAAACGTAACTTAAAACCGATATGTTAAGGAAAACATATCGTATCGTTATATGTTTTTAGAAAACCGTTTTTACAGAAACTTAAAACTCAACATAGCTGTGATCTAAACAAAAACGTAATAACGCAAAACTTCTGAAACGTCAAACGATCGACGTTTTATATCGAAACTAACTTCCTCTCTTTCTAAGTAATGTATTCCGAACGGGCGTAAATGAGATAAGGCGAATATCTAATAAACTGATATTCGCTACCTCTCTTTCTATCCGTATATTCTTCACGGGTGTAAAAGAAATGAAGCGAATACCCGATAGCTAACTAACTAACAGATTCATGTTTTGGCGATTTTCTTAGTTAGTTACTATTTCTTCGTTATGAAATCGAACTTCTAAATAAATAAGGTAGAAATTTGGATTTAAAATATGATTTTGTATTTGAACATTATTTCAATTTAATTACTAAATATTGTTTTTTTAACTTATGTTTATAGTTTATAAAGCATTTTTATGTAATACTAATTAAATATATTTATTATTATATTATAATTTTATACTTATGATTGCGCTTATTGACAAGTCGAAAAAAAAAACGATATCTGAAAACCGTTTTTGATATCGATACGAAAACCATATATCGGTTTCATAACCGTTAACGGAAAAAAACGATAACGCCCATCTCTACTTAGGAGTATTGCTGCTCGCCTGAAGGGCAAGTGGGAAAGGGTCGGATGTTTATTTAAACGTGACGAATTTATAAGATTGTTTGTGCCTTTGACTTGTCTTATAAAGGCCACAATTTTGTTTTACTATTTACTACGTCTGCCCTGAATTTGATAAGCTGTAAAGTTGGGTAGATGCTAAACCAAAACAGAACCTATTTATTCCTAAACCGGAACGTAGTCTTAAGACACTTTCCCCACTTTCGTACGTTTTTTTTTGTCATTACCTAAGAAGAAGAATCGTAATGTCTTTCTATTTCTATTTTGTACTATATTATATAACGTAGTGTGATCAGATCTAAATTCGATAAATCGACTTTCATCTAGTAAAAGCAGCTCCATGCTTCTTCCTCGTGTTGAGGAAATTTAGTATTAATGCATGCCGGCATGCCGTTTCCCATTTTCCACTTAATTTTCGATATATTGCTTGTAGAATGATGGGGAAATGAAAATAATATATTCTCATAGTAATCTAATCTACAATCATTGCATTTGCAGACAGATTCTGTTTCACTGCGGCTTCTAGTCTCTACAGATGCCAAATTCACCTAACCAGATTACGGAAAGTAGAAGCACTTTTCACTATATTTTCTCCGCTTTCACCTACAGACAAACTTCAGGACAAGTGTAAAAATAGAACTGTAAAAAAATCCCTACATTTATATTTAAGCAGCAGGCGCATGTTTCCCAAATGTATGTAAAGTATAAGTAGGTATTTATTTATATTTTGTTTGATGTCAACACTCCATAGGAAGTAATTAATTAGAGCTGCTTTATGGTGGTATATGGATGTAATACGTTTCATCTTAGTGAGTTTTTAACGATTTTCCTATATATAAATGCGTGGAGACCATCATGGCGCAGCGATACAGACTGACTGTAAACGCAACGGTTGTAATTTCGATTATCAGTCAGGGAGTTCGGACAAATGAAACGTTTCGAACGAAACACGTCTCAAACGCGGGCGGAAAGAGAGCAACCGAGTGTTTTAAACTAGGTTCCCCTGTCTGCCCTACTATCCATGAAACAGATAGGTATATCAACCATTATTATAATATGTTTTTCTTATTTAAAATAGTCGAAAATTACAACGTCTAACTAATACTAAATGCTGGAAATGTAACCCTTCGACAGTACGCTACAGATGTATGTACTCGTATGTACGCGTTATAAAGTACTAGCTGTTTGCTTTCCCTTCGAGTGGTCTAGATCATTATTTGTATATATAAACATTTCATTTGAATTTGCTGCTTAAGTACCTTTAGTGTATTATTGACGCCGTCGTAGCTCAGTAGTGCAGTGACTGATTGTAACTCGACGGTTGCAGTTGCTTTTATTTTTTCGCTCTCATAACAAGGTAAAGCGGTGGCGTTGAGTTTCGCCTCTTACTCATTTCTCACTCAGACACTAGAGAGAACCTTCTCTCTACCCTGCTATATGCGCGAAATACGGTTAAAAAATATTCAAACTACCCTAGCCTGGCCTATGTACGTGTATTGGATAAATAATTATATAGCTAACTTTAGAAACCTTTAACCCAATTTCAATAAAATGTTGCCATATTTCATGCTATTTTTACTACTGATAAGTTTATTAGGTTAAATATAAAAAAAGCATATTGTTTCATGACTACTTTTGTTACTCAAAATTTTTACTAATATACAACAAAGGAAAACATCTCAATATTTCCTGTAAAACAATAGTTTAGAAGTAATTTCGTATGAAAATTTGAGTATAAAATGTCTCATTCCACCCCTTGAGGCGCCGCCGTCCGCGTGACTGCGCTCCATTACGGACAGACGTCAAGACAGTCATGCAGAGCCTTGTTTTATATTAAAATATTTACAAGAAAAGAGGCCGACGTGGCCCGTGGGGCTGACTGTAAGCACGATGGTTCTGGGTTCGATTCTCACTCGAAAAATTATTATATTTCAATAAATAATTGATGTCTACGCTCTGGGAGCGTAAGCGCAGCGTTGACTTCTACCACTCAATATGCAATGTTTCAAAAATCCACCGATAAATAGGTAATAGGAAGTGTCTTGACGCTAAGTTCCCTCTGCTTGCCTAATATGCGGGAAAAAGGGTAAGGCTGTTTTTCAAAAACAAAGAAATGGGCACATTTTAATAATTCCTTTAACTTTCACCACACTAGGTAAAGTAAATTTAAATTAGGGATTTGAACCTTGACTCTACATTTTTTATACAAAATTACAATTTTTACTGGCTACTGCTTAAAATGTACGAAAATAGCAAGTTAAAATAGTAGTTAAAATAGCAATAGCAGTTCAAAATTGGTCACAAAATTTCTATAATTGTATTTTGTTAAATTTTATTTTTTTTCTTTTATATAAATAAACATATATTTTTATTATTTATAATAAAGCTTTTATACTGAATATGAAAAGGCTTCCATGTTAAAAAGTCGTCACCAAAGCTAAGGCATGACAAGCATCATTAATACATACTATCTTTTACCTAATCTATATTCTCTAAAGGTCAAAGGTCAAAGATCAAACTACCTACCTCAGATGCCCACTGTACGTGTCTGGTATCCAAAACACTCCTTTCCATTATAATAGTTATAAGTATAACTCAACACCATCACTCACACAAAAAAATATAAAAAACAACTCTACACAAAAAAATAGAAAAAATTGTCAAAAAAAAAAATGGAAAAAAAATCGTTTCGTTCGATAAAATATAACTGTAAGGAAATTCGTTCGGGAAAACGACCGCGGCTGCGCGCTCTGCCGGTCTGACTCACAACACTGTGCCGACGCAAATTGTATATTCCACTCGAGCGTAATAATCGAGTCTATTTAATATTTTCGCTTATTTTTTAATAATAATCGATTCTTAATTATTTATTCTACAATATAAAAATATTAAATAAACAAAATAAGTTTATATCGACATTCACGCGCGATCACTACATCAGCTGATAATATAATACGGTCAGCTTGGTGACGGCGGACGGCGTGTCCCCTCCCGCGAATGGGGGGATAGATACCGATGATTTGCATCTAGATACGACGATAACCATTTCCTTTTTTGCATCTCATTTCTAAGAATACTAAAATAGATTATGTATGAGATATAAATAATAGATTGTGCAATAAAAACTAATGGCCAATAACTTTTGTTAACTTAAGATAATAAAGAATTAAACCAAGAAAATCGTTTTAAAATTCACATACACTATTTTGACACTATACAATTTTGGCGGTAATTTTGACAGTGACAGTGCTCATTTAGTTTTTTTTTATTTATTCTCGAGTGAGACACAAGTGGTTTCATGCCGCGGGGCGATGGCCGACTGGCGTTGGGACGAGGGAGTGGTGGTTGATGGTAGTGGGATCGATACCACAGTCTGGGGCGCACGCACTGACCGCTCGCGGCCCCTCCGTCTATATTTGGAATATAGGTAGTGTCTATTTATTATTATATGTAGATACAATGTAGGT
>JAEBDU010000010.1:965479-985029 GCA_016802625.1 Heliconius numata | reverse complement strand
ACAAGCTCGAAAAAAAAAACCCGCCTGCCTCTATAGCAATGAAGATTAGATGCGTTTGCACGTATTGGATAATTGGAATTGAATGTATTATTTCAGCGCGATATATTTGGTTTCATATTTTTTGTAGTAGTTATTAGTAGGCTTTTGTTTATAATTTCTTCCGTTTAAAAATAGTCATTTAACTATCTAAAAATAGTCATTTAAATATATTTTAATAAGTACTTGAAAAGATTAGTAGCACAGATTTAAAATTACGGTACCTACTAAAAAATCCTTGCCGAGTAAAACAATTGGAAAATCCTTATTGAAACTACGAAAATGCGAGTTGCATTAGAGTTTAATTAATTTTCACATTATCTTAAGTGCTTTGCAAACATACCTTATATGAATAATCCAGTAATAAAAGCGGGCGAAGCCGCAAGGGGGTCGCTAGTTTATAATAAAATTGCTAGTGCTTGTGATATTAAGCTTTGCTCGTTAAAAAAAGCTAAAACTAAAATTTCGTCATGGCTCGCTACCTTAGACTATAAAACCACTGAAAATATTTTATCACATATACAATAGTACCTATTATTATTTATTTTATTAATACTAACTGTAATTACAATTAAAAAAAAAACAATAAAAAAAAAAAAAAAATTCAAAATTTAACTATGTTTTAAAATTTAAATTTATTTTGTTATGATTATTTGCCTCTTTACTGTTTTCTTGTTAAACGAGTGTCAACATTAGTCGTAAATTGTTAAGTCATATATTGGAACCCACGATACAGGAATACCTAGTGTGGGTA
The DNA here is from genome assembly GCA_016802625.1 of Heliconius numata. NCBI lineage: Eukaryota > Metazoa > Arthropoda > Insecta > Lepidoptera > Nymphalidae > Heliconius > Heliconius numata. The sequence continues at coordinate 984,239 of JAEBDU010000010.1, read as the reverse complement.
CCACCAGAAGTAACAAAAATTGTGTTATTTGTTAATAAATATCTTTTATCTTTTATCTTTTTTTTTATCTTTTATTAATATTTTTATTTCTCCGCTCCGGTACACGGCAAAGCGCGGTGTTTCTGTCACTCAACACGCAATGCCTCGGAAATTCGGCGGAAATTTGGGAACGGAATTTTTCTCCACTGGATTCTTTCTGCCTTTCTGTCTATATACATGAGGGATACAGCATGAAGCCGAAAAATAATGTGAAATATTGGATATACAGTAGTAAAGTCTAAATTAGTAGGTATATCGAATATGGCAGTAGATTGAAATCCTATTAAAAAATAAGTTATATTTGTTTATTTATTTTAAGATACACGCCCTATTCCGCATATAGAAGGGTAGATAGAAAATCTAGTGTTAAGTTTGTGTAGTTTCCTACTTTAAGTCTCGTTACATAAACTTTTACGTGTTTTTTTTATATATTCTCAAATCAAAGATTTACCGTTTTACATAGTGAACAACTAGAATCAAAATGCCTGCGGTCTCGCCCAAATTACATTATAATTGGCGTAACTCAACGCCGCAGCAGCACTGTTGAGACAGAGCAAAAAAATAAGAATAACAACAATCAAGTCTACAATGAAAAAAAAGAAATCAAAGCTTCCTTTTCATTTCAAAGTTTTAGTTTAAATCAAAAGTCCAGACAATGAGCTCTAACATAAACCATACATTGCTATCACAATCCACACAAAGTACCAGGACAACATAACGAAGCAGAAACTAATGAAAGATTTATGTGCATACTTAGGTATGACGGTTTAGCTTGGAAATGGCGTCCAATAATATTTTATTGCGGGATCAGCGTCGTCTTTTCAGCGAGGCCTTCCACATCGTACAGATTAGGGTCTCTATCATTTTATTTAGCACTAGTTCTTACCTGCGGCTACGACTGGCCAAACGGATATATGAAACTTGTATTAGAGAACGGGAGGCAGAGGGAACCTAATGTTAATATATTTCATTTCTCATTTTCGGTTGAGTGGTAGAACTCAGTTGAGCTTTGCTTCAACACCAGAGCGAACAATAGAAATGAAAATTTTAAATATTTCATTCCTTCGAGTGGGAATTGAATCCACAACCGTAGCATATACAGTCAATATAATAATTATGCTTATACATTGCTAACTCCGTATATTCCAGAAAACTTTAAGCCGCCTTAAATACATTTTTAAAAGGAAACAGCGCCCCGAGGTTACGTAAAGCAATATTGGCAACGGATTCTGTCGTCCGTTGCGGCACTGCGACAGCGACGACTCTGATTAAGGTTCGACCGACGTGGAATACTTATATATCTTATGAAGAGAGGTGAGACTAGAATTTGTGCTAATGTCGGTTTGATTGAGTGTTTTATTAACTTCACGCTGGATTCCGCATACATAGGGAACCTAGTGTTAAGGCACACCGTTCTCCACTTTCAGAATTTTTCATTTTTTTCGAGGAGTGGCGAACAGTGGCGGAACTCAAGCCAACCTTGGAGCCAGAGTGAAGAAATGAAAATATTAAGAAATACTACATTCCCTCGAATGGAGAACGAATACACAAACGCCGCGAACCCACAAAGTCACACCATTGGAATGTGTTAGTTGTAAATTCCGACCCTAAACATTATAGGCCCAATTTTTGAGACATTACGTATTAAGTGCCGGAACTCAACGCCGTGTTTTGTTTTATCACCATAACAAGGAAATGAAATATTTTTTTGTCCCCATTGGAAATTGAACCCACAACGGGCCAGTTTACAGTCAGAGGCTACAGCGCTGCAACGTCGGCCGGCGGCCACAAAATCCAAATGAATATTATAACAGAGAAAAGCCGAGAATAGCAATTTGCATACGGTGTTGTAGTAAAAAAACATATGAACTAATGTAAATTCTTCTAAGTTTACAAAAAAAAACACTAAGATATAATTGTTGAGGTCGTCCCAACCTCATAGCGTATGCTAACAAACGCGACGGTTCTGGATTCAATTCCCTCTCGGAATAAATTATTGTCATTTCCTCGCTCTGGCAACAAAACAAAACGCAGTCTTAAATTCTGTCACTTAACGCACAGTGTTTAAAAATGTGACGATCCGTGAGGAGCGGAGTGTCTTGACACTAAATTTCTGTAGCGTGAAGCTAAAAATAAAAAATAACAAAATAACAATCCTTATTTACCAAGAACATTTTCAAGTTGAATAACATCCGACATAAGTGCACAACAGGGCTTATTCGAAACTTGGAACTCCAAGGCGTGTACCCCTCGGGGCATCTCCAATTTACTACTAGAATATTATTTGTATGGAATTCTACTGCATTAACTTACTTTGTGAGTGTATTTTATTTAAAAAAAATCATTTGTAATTACAATTTTTTTTTGGTAGACAGAGGATACTTATTGTTAAGACACTCCGTTCTCCCGCACTGCTGAAATGAAAATGAAATAATGTTTTTACCCTCACGCTCTATCCCGCACATAGCAAGGTAGGCAAGAGGGCTTCCCCATTAAGACACTTCCGTTCCCCACATTCCTCTGCAGGAAAGTGAGGAACGGAAGAGGCCAGTCATGGCGCTGGCGTACAAACGTCCAACTGTAAAATAGTTTAAGCTTACATAAAAGTCGGTAGCAAGCATATATCTATATATATCTCCGTACCTCCTGGCTGAAAGCCAACTCCTTTAGACAGCAAGTCTAGAACAAGCACTAGAACAGATCAATACAGCCCTCATCACACGATCAATGAAGGAAACCTTATTAAATTATAGGTTATTACACTTTTAATGGGCCATACTAAATGCTGCTTAACCCTATATTACTAGCTTTCATCGAATCGATGACGCAGGTTTAAAAATATCATGTTTTTTGTGTCTGTCTGTCGTCCGCCACCGTAAATGTAAGTAGCTAGATTTTCAGCATTTTTTTTATTTTATAAGGTTTTAACTTTAAAATTGTTACAATTGTTGATTTTGCATGAAAAATATTTCTCACTTATAAAGCTACCAATTAGTAAATTTTCCGTTTTTGCTTATTTCAATGGATAAGATAATATATTCTGTTTATAATTAATAAGATAAAAAATAAATTTATACGTAATGGATTATGATACCAATTTTAATCCCTTTTGTAAGTTACGGTTAAATATCACAGACAGAAAATATTGGCATTTTCATACATACATTTTTGACCGTGTTCTCAGGCAGACTTATTAATACATATGTTACTTAATCCTCCATATCGTTGAGTTCCGCCCGATATCTCGAAATTTGAGAACAGCGCGTCTTAAATCTGATATTAAGATTTAAGACGCGCTGTTCTCAAATTTCGCCTCATCTACCTATCGTAATGCTATTTAATTACAATATACCACTAATAAATATTCATTAGAGCCTGAAAAAAAGGCGCAATTCCCTGTCGGAAAATTAAATTCGCCGCAAGGAAATACGATAAAGCTTTCACGGTTTCACGCACTGCAAGGACGAGCAGGGTTCAAGGTGTTTTACAGGTCGATGACCTCAAAAAATCGACCAATGGCGGCGCAAAGATACGTTCGAAGAATAAAATCGACCAATCAGAGAGCTCGCTTTGACATATATAAAATGGTCGGCACGATTCATATGGGAATAGGAAGATAGAAAGGGGAGGGATGGTGTGCGGATATTACTTTTATGTATTGTGATTGCGTCCTTTGACGGTAGTAGTGGATTCTAAAGACTTTATATTGCTATTATAGCTGGATATTCGTTATATTTGCTCTTATAGGATCGATGTAGTTTTAAAATAATAATTAACTTTACAAAATACTATTTGGATAGTAAATTTTTCAAGGAAGACTATAATAATATATAGACTATATTAAATCACGTTTTACATTTTGATGTGACCCACTGTACCTACGGTAGGAGTTACACTTCCCCCATTTAGAATATATCATACACAAGTGTTAGTTTTTTTCCATTGAAATATACGTACGAAACCGCAAGTATAACATATACATAGTAGGTAGTACATATTAAAATGAAAAAATCTCTAACCACAATACATGACGGTGCGTCTCAAAGTCCTTTAATATCCTTTAACATTGTGATTTGAAGCGTTAAAAAATCATTTTATAAGGCACCGTCTCACCACTTGCCTTTCAGAACTCTGGCTTTCAGCTCCATTGACTTCTCATACAATAGTGAATGATGTATAAAGCTGGTTAAATAGATCATTATGGTTCCTTCGTCTTTTAGAATCAAATAATAGACGATTCTTGCGCAATGTAGGATAGTATATAATTGTGAGCGTCACGGGTGTGGGTTCGATTCTCGTTCAGTGGGACAGGAGTGAGCTGGGTGGGCTATCAAAGATAAAAATAGTTTGTCTTTTCGTTCCTGACATTAGGGTGTGCAATCAAAATCTTCAGCATTATAATATAATTACAGCTTTGTGTAAAAATTACAAGTTACAGCCCCTACATAGAGAGGGTGATTTAATAAGTTACTGGAAAAGGCAAAAAAGTAATAAATCAAATTAAATAAGTTTTTTTTGTTAACATACGGGCGGAGGGAACCTGGAAATTTGGTGTAAAGAAAAAATGCTCCAAAAAAAAGGAAACCTTATATAATTTCATAAAAACAAACGATTTAAAATATAGCTAGAGCAAAATATCAGATTCTATAAAATTGTTAGAAGCTTAACGATTCAACCAAAATTAATCTTCAGGTAGGTACCTACTCCAATTATATTATTTCTGAAGGAAGCCTTAACAAAATGTCCGTTTTAGTAAATCCTACGTATATCGAATTAGGTCGCTAATTACTAAGTCTAGAATTCCTCATGTTACTAACTTTGATACCTAAAATTGTTATATTCAGTTCGTGCTTGTTAACGTCTCTTATTATAATGTGTTTTCAGGATTTCGTATAAATAGATAATTCTATGTCCTCTATTTGGAATTATCTTTACCTTTTTAAGTACGCATATTATACTTAGACGCAGTGTTAAAACACTATTTCTCACCTTCCGGTCAAATTTCAAGATATTACGTGCGACATTGCAAAAATATTGATAAAAGCTAGAAAAACAAATATATTATATAATAAATCTCCGCTTTTCTAAAATGAATAGTGAAATATATGTTATTCACTAGATTCATTCACGTCATATCAATTTTCACTTTAGTGTGACTAAACAATGAACTCTAGTTTGTGCGCTTTTTATTCTTCTTTATCTACCCTGTGCAGCTGACACGTCGCTAAAAGGATTACTTTTAAACTTCCAATTGAATAGAAATGGCTCTTCTAAAAGAATTAAGGCTGAATTTCTGTATGAAATTTTGGTTTCAGCAGGATTTGAGCCCCGGGACTTTTGATTTTTTTAACTTCATGCTGTATCCCGTGGATTGTAGGGTAGGCAGAGGAAACATGGGAACCTTTGCCACTCCGTACCTCTATGACACTTCCGCTGCCCTATTATACTAAATACTATAGTCAAAAGTGTAAAACGTAAAATCCAGTTTTTCTCGTTTTTTTCGAAATCTACAGCGTTACAGCGTTTTTTGCTGCGTATACATTTTTTAAAATTGTTTACCTGTTAAAAGTGATTTTTATTTCATTTTTCGCGTTCTTGAAGATGTTTGGCGATGATCTTTTCACAAAAGGTTGGATCAAGTTACCAATCATTAAAATTATTATTTTATAACTTTCATTATTATGAACCTTTAGTCCTTGAAATTGCTATATTATTTTTTTTCGAAGAGATAACTTTGTTATCGCCTCCGCCTATGATTAAGAATATTTCTTTCTTTCCGTTTTTCACCTAAGAATTTAGGGCGGCGTCTCTACAATAACATGGTTATTATATTTCAATATACGAAGCATTAAATTATGTTCCCATTAGGTTCCCAGGTTTAATCTGTTACCCTGTATAAGTGACAAAAAAATGGATTAAAATATAATATTCGTATCATGATAGTAATAAACAACGAGTAACAATACTTAAATGCTGGCACCAAGGCTGCGACCCTCATCTCCCGCATTGTCCACGCTGTAGTGTGTCGTGTGGAGGACACTGTCACACTGTCACGAGAGGTGTCGGGCTAATTTACTATTTTCCTCCCTTGGTTTCTATACAAATTGTTGAAACAATGAGTATTTTTTATGAGAATATTTGTGAATATGTCTAGTAATTTCAATATTTTTATTAATAAAATCAGTCAAGTGTGAGTTCAATACTTGCACCTAGGGTTCCGGACATTTTATGATTCAACGTCAAGTGCAAGTTATAAAAAATAACAAAATAAAATTTGCGGTCATTTTTTTATGAAATGAACTGCATACATAAGTTTGAATTCGTTTATTTTTGTAATATTTTTTAAATATTGCACCTTGCGAAAAATTATTGCAGTTTAAATTTTTCACTCATTTCAAAACTTTTCTTTAAAGAAAAATGTAAAATGAAGCTGTTAAGAGCTATTTTAATAATTTTATAATATTCCTGACTGGTATCGTCGCGTAGTTATAATGAACTTTATAAATGACATACAATGACTTATTACATTAAATACTAATATCAATCAATCTAAGGAACTATTGATTCGATTTGTTTAAGTAAGTAAGTTAGTAAGGTTTAATAATTCATAGATATTTCCGCAAGTAAAAGCTAAAAAGTATGTATTGTCAAACATATGATAGTGTGTGTAATGCTTATTTGATTAATAAAAGTATTGCTAATGTATTATTATAAAGAAGTGACTTTCTATACTCGACGTAAAAGGGGTTGAAAATATTTATTTTCCACTTTCATGCTTTATCCTGTATAAGTATAGAAGGATAGACAGAGATATTACGTATGTATTGAAAACAATTAATTTCCTCAAATGAAGTCGAACCCAGAACCAAGTTCACAGTTTGTACATCCACTGCGTCACCTAACATCTATACATGATAATATTAACATTTAAAACCATACAAAAGCTAAAGTCAACAGCGTATGCTGTCTCGATTGCCTGCAAAGTAAAAATGACTGACAATTTCAACCGTCAACGTGTTTCCCGTCACAGCGCGCTAAATGAACGAGAATTTTACTTTGACGCCATTTTGCAGTGCTTTTTACTTTTAGCTTCTATTTTTTTTATTTGTTGTAATGTTTTAATTAACCTTTTGTTGTTGTTTTTAATATAAAAGTGTAAATACATTTTGACATTTTGTTGAACGTTTCGTTACCTGACTGCGCTTTGCATTGTTCTGTCTTCTAGTTTTAGTTTTTTTTTTATGATAAGGTTATTACTATGACTTCTTATATTTATTGTTTACAAGCTTTTCGCCGGTTTTCATTCTATAGCCATATTGCCATAGATTGATCTTTGCCATACATCTGTTCCCAGTGTCCAATTCATTGCCCGAATGGGAATCGAACCCACAACCGAACAATGCAAATCTTGTCATATTTGCATCAAATACCATATGTATAGTATAGTACCATATGTAAATTACCATATGTACATACTCGTACATACATATGCTCTTAAAACATTACCCTCTTTCTGTATCAATCGGGTAAAACAAAAGGGCACTAACCTTATCCACGGGCATGGAAGGGCACGCGCGGCACAAGTTCCAGAATGAGCCGATCATCTGGCGGCAGCCGTCCGGCTCGGTGCGGCTCGCGGTGTCCAAGCTGAGCGCCCTTACGACTGGGGCATGTGATGCTGCTGCGGGAGAAATAAGCGATAAAATATTGTGGCATTTCATATTGTATTCAGAGCGAGGAAATGAAAATATTGATTTATTTTTAATGATAATATTTAAATTCCTCCAGTGAGAATCGAACCTACCCCCTTTAAGTTGCACATCGGTGCCCATTGCGCTACGAGCAATATTAAGTAACGGAACTAAAAGCCGCATTTTGTCTACCAGAGAGAAGAAAAGCAAATTATTTTCTCAGAAAGAACAATATACACTGACAACAAGAATAACGTTGTAAGTTCACTAAAGAAAAGTGAAGACGAGAGTGATTTATCACTAGATTATTTTCCATCACTCGCAATGTACAGAAATTGTATGAAGGAATTAAAATAAAAGCTCCAACTAAAACGTTACGTATTCACGTTTATACATTTTAAAGTTAACATACTGTTGAAAAAGGGTAGTTTCAAAGCAAAGGCGAAAAGGTCAGAGAAATTCAAATGCTTTTTGCTCTTAAGCCGATTAACATTATGAATGTTATGAAAGATTTTCAGTTCTAGCTAGATTTTATATATTTAATTTTATATTATAATGTAGATCTATAAGATGCCGTGGAGGAGTTTGGAACAGCGCCTGACTGTAAATACGATATGCCTCACTCGAGCGATTTATTGTCATTTCCTTACTTAAGTAGTCGAAGTCCAGCTTTCAGTTCTCCCACTTAACGCTTACTGGATAATTGGGCGGTACATGGGAAACGGACACACTAGGTTCCCTCTGCCTGGTCTGCCGTGTGCGGGATAGAGCTTTACGCTGTACTAGTGACAGTGGTTATCTTTTAATTTATTTAATTTAATAAAGTAATATTTAAATAACCTAAGCACAACGCTCCCTATTTTCCGCTAAACTCTGGAGGCATTACTTGTCGAGTCTCCTAAGACATAAAATAGAATTTTAAATCATTAAATAATAAATACTTCACGTTGTATAGAATATAGAATTTCGCCGAGGGAATTTAGTGCTAAGACATTCCGTTTCCCAAGAAAATAAAAGACCAATTTGTATCTAGACATGTTCACTTTCAGCGACATCGTGTACGCTAAAGGTATAAGTTCATTGTAAGTTCATTTCATTTTCCAATACTTTAGACCGCGAGCTATTTCTCTCAGTTTCCTCTCAAAAACCCATTGAAGCGGCTTATTAAAAGTTTCTTTGGCGAACGAGTTGAACATCATGGGCCAGTTTAAAACCAAAAACGTAAGCTGTATTAAATGGAGATGATGCTGGAGTTTTTAATTTTAATGTAGTAAATATATGATAATAGTAAATATTTATAAATTTGAGTAATACGTAATGCCTGCAGAATTCGGCGGAAAATGGGGAACGGAGTGTCTTGACACTAGGTTCCCTCTGCCCACCCTGGTGTAAGCGGGATATAGCGTGAAGCCATTTTTTTATTAACAAAAAATAATTTTGCATAAATGGTAGAGCCAGAGCGAAGAAATGAAAATATTAAATTCATTTCCTCGTGTGGGAATTGAACCCACAACCAGTCGCATTTACAGTCACGCTTACTGACGCAACTGCGCCACGACTAACCTCACAAGTAATTAGTTATTGTACTCTACTCTTATTGATAATAGCGTGATGAAGACCTATTGGCTTCCTCAATAAATAGCTATTCAACACAAAAATATTTCTTTTCAATTTCAATCAGCAGTTCCTGAGATTAGCGCGTAAAATCAAGCAAACTTTTCCACTTTATTTTATTAATCATAAATACATAACCAGCATTTACTTAGCTTATATAACACTGTAACTCACTTAAGCGTCATAAGTATATTTTCAACAAACTGACATAAAGGCGTGGCTCGCGTCAAAGAGTTCATTAGCGCCGGTCAAGAACCCCGGCCAATGCAGGTTAGTGCTGCGTCAAATTCTTAGAGAAAATACACATTTTTCCCGTGTTTCCTTTAATTAATGGTTTTCCATGTATGCCATGTTCCATGTATACTTAGTGTGAACGGATACTCGTATATGGAACTAGCATTTGACATTTTTTTTAAATATAAAACAATACCTACTATTTTATTTTTGTTTACAATAACAAGGTAGAGCAGGCAAAGGGAACCTATTGTTAAGACACTCGTTCTCATTAAAACACTCTCCGTTCCCCACTTTCACCAAGTGGCGAAATTAAACGCCGTATTTTATCTCGTCACTAGAGTAAAATAATTAAAATATTAAATATGTCGTACCCCCGAGGGGGAATCGCATCCAAGTCATTACGCTTACAAACGTACCCTTACGCTTTTTTATTCTTTATGTTTTTCTCTACTCCATTCATCCTTTACAGCAAAGAAAGCGTACTAATAATTCTGTGATAAGACACTCCTTTCCCCAAGTACCGCCCATTTTTAAGACACTTCGTGTGGAGTGGCAGAATTCAACGGCGCGCTTTGCGTTCTCACTTGAGCCAGGAAATTGTAATATCCCCCGAGTGAGAATCGAACCAACAACAGTTTCGCAACGAGGTCTCTCTATAAAAATATAAAAAGTATAAATGAAATTGTGAAGTAAACTAAATTTAATAAAATTACTTGCAGTATTCACCGAAGTAAATGTATTAACCGACCTGATATATTACTTTAGTGGAAGGTCTTCTTGAATAATTTAACAGTAAAGCGTGGGAGAGTGGCCGATATATACCTAATTGTATGTATGTGTTTAGAATATTGAACACGCTGTATAAAGACGTGTTTATATTTAGTATATTTTAGTAAATTTTCGCTGTAAACAGAGAAAACCTTGTGATAAAACACTCCTTTGTTGCTTATTATACAGCCATCCTGCTATGTGCAGGAAGCAGATGGAACCTGAGAACCTAGTTTTAAGAGACTCCGTAAATAATAATCATCCGTAATTTCCTCGAATGACAATTGGCCTCACAACCTGTCAACCTCACACGCCGCACGATTGGCCTCAAAGGCTGGCCTCTGGCTTTTCTGTTATTTAATGTAATAAAGAATAAATAATATTTTTAGATTCGATTTCATTAATTTCACTAATACCTAAAAGTTATCTTGTAATTTAAATTATAACTTATAAATATATGCCTACATCAACACAAAAACCCTTTCACCAGCCCAAAATGTATTTGCCTTTAAAAATTCAATATACACATTTTGGTGTAAAAAATGAAGCTTAAAAATAAAAAATCTTTTTCCATCAGTTAGTGATGAAGTAATTTATATGAAAAAGCTTGGAAAGCCCCAGTTTTAGTCCTTTCAGTTCGCAGGAATGTTTGCCTTTCACGGTTTCATTATGTTATAATTAAATTGAATCATATATTAGTGTTTACTTTACGGTGGATTCTGTAAAAAGGGATTTTTGGGCTAGGGGATATCACCGTGGCGTCTAGTTAGTTTAGCGTCAACCTGTAAAAATTATGATAGTGGGTTCGATACCCACTCGGAGGAATGAGTTATTTTCACTTGTCTGGTCTGGTAATAGGTATATGATGAGGAATTGAGTCCCATTTGGACACCGTCCGTCCGTCTCGAATTCTGGAGGCATTGCATGTTGATTGGCGGAATATAACGCCGTGCTTTGCCTTAGTACTATAATAGCGAGCATATTCCATTTCCAGATAAGGAGTCGAACCCAGTTATGTCCGTCTGTGCATGAACTATAAAATGGTAACATCCTGTTTTTCCTGGTCCTGTGGGAATTTTAGGAAATCCCATTTTATTGCTTCCCTACACACCTCAACTACACATGCTATTTTCATGTATGAACTGTACTTTCGAAAGAATATGTACTTAAATTAAATATTAAATCTATATATATAAAATCGAAAGGTCACCCACTCATCACGAAATCTCAAAAACTACAAGTGCTAGGAATCTCAAATTTTGCATAGGAGTTACTTATAGGACGTAGGTGCTCGCTAAGACGGGAATTTGCATTATTCGACTTCTAAGGGGTTTTGGGGTCGAAAGTTTGTATGAAACTACGTTACTACAAATGCTAGGAGTCTCAAATTTTGCATAGACGTCAGTCGATTTTGCGTCGACGTAGTCATGGAGAGAGAAGATTAATAATAACATAGTTCACGCGGGTGAAACCGCGAGCGGGCCGCTAGTTTGTAATAAAACTAACATTATAAAATAGGAAAAAATATATTTAAGGAGCCTTCCTTACAACAAACGTGATTGTTTTGGCGTTTTTAAAGATAATGGTACGGAACCCTTCGTGAGCCCAATTTGCACTTGGCCGGTTTTTTTAACATAGCAGCAGTATATTCATCTCAGCATTAATTTCCCTTAGATGTCCACATGAGAAACAAAGTGTCTCAGTAAATGATCAGGATTCAGGTCACTGAACAGATAACTGGTTGATGTAAATATTTATATAGGCTGAAAATGTTTGCTTAACCTAAAAACCTTTGCAATGTTTGTAATGATATTTGATATTTTGTTTTCCTTGTACTCTACTCTATCTAATATGTAGCTAGGCCGTGATGGTAGAGACATTCATACTATAATCGTGATTTATCTTCATTTCCCCTCTCTAATCGGACACAACGGTGTTTAGTTCCACCATACAACGCGCAATGTTTGGAATTTGGGCAAAAATTGGAAAACACAGTATATTGACACCTTTAGATACAGTTTCAAAGTAAAAACTGTATGAAGCTAAAAGTGGTAAATTCTTAAATTATGTTCGTTCTTATCTTTTTTTACTACGAGTATATAGGTATAGTACCTACGTATTTATATTGTGGAAACAGAACTAATGATATTACTTCTTTTTAACTTCACGGTGTATCCCGCATATGTCAGTCTAGGTCCAGAGAATCTAGACTATCAAAACAATCGTGCCGCCTGGATTCGAAATATTGAATAACGGAATTGAACGCCGCGTTTTATCGCTGTTTTTTATGTAAGACCTGTATTTAGTTGTTTAAATTCGAAATAAATTATCTCGTAATCGTACATTTTATGAACATAGTGTACCGACAAATAAACATATTTGAATCTGTATTATAAAAAATTCAAATTCTCGTGGACACCTAAAATTTAACAAAAGAGAAATAAATGTTTAATGAAGGTAAGACTACTGAATAAAGAGACGACGGGTAAATTTTTATTAGGGTCCAGTATACTTTAGATATAGAACTTTTACAAAAGCTGACTTACAAACGACAAAGTTTCATCATATTTTCAAAAATTACAGACTTCGAGATTACAACTTCTACAACGTTCACACACATAACAGGGTTGGCAGAATCTGGAAATATAGTGTTAAGACACTCCATCCCTATTATGACACTTTGGAAACCCCTTTACCGTTGAGTGGCGACTCAACGCCGAACAATTGCTGATACGCGGCGTATATAATATCTTATATTATATGAACTGACGTAACTTAACTCCGCATAATACGGGAAACGCGTGCAAAAACAATCTAATTACTGTTTCCAAATTATAACCTCTGCAATAGTACTTTACTGACAGGCACGTTAACAAATGTATATTTCGCGTGATACTAAAGATTTCACCAGTTTCCTATTTACATTGCACTCGACATAAGTTTTTTTTCTGTTTTGTAATGGTTATTTAATAGGACATAATAACGACACAGTCGTTTTACTGGAGAGAGTGATGAATCTAAAGTTGACTTTTAAAGAGGGCTCTTCAAAGATAGAATTTTGTGAAATAAAAAAATGAAAGTTAATGGTTTTATTTATTTTTGAAAATAAAATATAAAAGATTATTATTAGCTTCACCTGCTCATAGCAAGGTGGACAGAGGAATACTGGGAACCTAGTGTTAAGACACTCCGTTCCGAATGAGACCCTTCCCTTGTGCACCTGCGCTACACCCCAAAGTAAAATATTTTATTAAAATTATCTCTAAGGGGTAGCCTTCTGTAGTGACAGTGACAAAGAAAATGATAAATCGTATTTAATATAATCTTTTAAGAGGTAAAATCCAAAGAATTCTTTTTCGATATAATATAAGCTTTGAATTATAAAAGGATTAATACTAACATTTTGTTAAGCAGAATAAAATACGGTATCTCTAATCCTATTAGATTTGGGGGATTGTTAAAAATATATAAGATACAAATAATGTAAACATATAAGGCGTGTATTATATACACACACACAACAGAGTGATATTATAAGGGTTCCTTTTTTACTTAAAAATACAGAACCCTAAAAATCTAGTGTTAAGTCACTCGACTCAGAATTCGAGACATTGAATATTGAGTAGTGGAACTATGTTTTGTTTTAGAGTGATTAAAATAATCTCTGACATATTTTTTTTTAATTCTCGAAAATAATTACTTCCCCTGAGAGGGGATCGATTCCACAACCAACGCGCTTATAGTAAAATATTCTTCCACTACACCACCACAGCCTCTACTATAAAAGTATTTAAAAAAATCGTATACACTAATAGTTTCATATATCCAAACGTTATTAGTACATTTTTCTTCTCGAGTCGCTATAATCTCATGAAATATATCAAATTAGCATCTCATTTGATACAAAATGAGATCCCAAGCGGACATCAACATGTAAATTTCATTTACATACCACTGAAACTGTGGAGGGTGTGACAGACAGGGGATGGATGCGTGCGAAATCTACATATAGATAGATAGGGGTAGTTTTTGGATTTTTATACTTTGTATATTGTTGAGGCAAGTTGAGTTTAGTGTGCGACTGTAAACATGACAGTTTGTGAATTCGATTCCCACTCGAGGTAATGAAATATTTAATATTTTCATATAACGAGGCAAAGCACGGCGTTGAGTTCCGCAGCTCAACTGCCTCCAGAATTCAACAGGAAGTAGGGAACGGAAGTTTCTTAATGGGGACGGAGTGTCTTAATATTAGGTTCATTCTGCCTACCTACGTCTGCTACGCTTCGGGCTAAAAAAATGTTTAGCTCATATAATATGGTAAAAAGATTTCTTTGGCTCCTCTCATTTCATTTCAGAGACTTTGTAAAATAAATTAAATGTACAGATACAAATTCTAAAGGGTCTCAAGGATTTGGAAAAGGCACAGTAAGTTAATTATCAGTTTCAACTGATCCTTCAGAATCTTATTCCTTTAAAGGAATAAATTAAAGATCTTGATAGCAAATAGCAACATAAATAAAAAGAAAATTATAAAAAGACATTGGTTAAAATGCAGAAGTAACTTTTATGAAACAGATTAAATTTTCCTTCAACTTGCTTGTGGTGGTGAACATAAATTTAAATTATGATTTCCTCACCCTATTTCCCACCCTAAAAAAATATATGACGTAATTAAATTGGAGAAGTATTAGAGTAAGTAGAAGGCACATAGGTGTGACTATAAACTCGACCGCAGCTAAAGTGGGTTACATCCAAATGATTACCATGATTTAATATAGTCTATAGTCTACTTCAATATATGGACTATCCAACACAAAAAGAATATTTCAATTTCACCAGTAGTTACTGAGATAAGCACGTTAAACCAAGCCAAATCTCCAGCTTTATAATATTAGTAGGTAAACATACGTAATGTAATCATGTAATGTTATTTTTTAATACCGCCATGAGATCCGCTTTATCACTCTATTCCAATAAGCAAAGTAATAATGGCGTTGTTATGACGCTGCGGTCGTATTCTACTCGTTAGTAGGTACTGGGGGCAGTTAATACGGATTTATTAGTTATTTAATTGTTATGTAAAGAAGGGAAAACTGAGCAAAAATATATGAACAACAACTATTGGTATATCTAGAGATATTTTCTGGAGGCGCCTTGAATTTAGTTTCCATGTGATCTTTTTAAGTAAAGGTTTTTTTTTTATTTTTCAGGTTTAATTTTTGTAAGTGTAAACATTCTGGGGTGGGCACCACACTATTCTGTGATAGGCATGGACCATCCAGCCCCAACTATTCCTGAGGCCTTGGAAACGACCGCAAAGAGGTCTATATTATTATAATTTTATGTAGAGACCCAATGTGAGACTTTTGAATTTTGGTAAGATAAAACGCGGGGTTAAGTTAACAAACAAACAACACACACAAATTCTTGCCGAATGAGGAATGTTTTTAATTTTTTTTGCCACAAATGAATGTGCCTAAAGTTTCTTTAAACGTTACCTTTAAACGTACCTAGTACCTACTTTGTATTACCTAATATTGAAAAGGAAAATATTAAAAAGCTTAAACAACATATTTAAATATTCATGAAATGTATACGCCTATTAAGGATTTGTTTTTCATTTCACAACACTCAACACCGCAATACGAGTACGTTTAAATACGGCATTGGGTTACATGTATTTTCGTATAGGTATACTAGAAACGCGTAAAACTAAGATGAACTAAAAATCCTTAGAAATCAAATCAATTTATCAAAGATCGAGAAAATTCCAGCACTTTTATGTCATATCGTCGACGTCGACAGTACGTCGTGGTTTTGGTAACGTAATTGGTTTTGGGAAGCTATAAAAATTGTTTGGCAATGCTAGGTTTGCTGCTAGCTATGTAGGAAGCCTGTGTAGTTCTAATTTTCTAGACTTTAGCAAAACAATATTATATTCTTGATTAAACATTTTTAGGTCAAATTGGTGATGTGAGAACAGAGAACGGTTCGCACATCAGAGAGAAATATCTACCCTGAGTTGGATCATTAAAATCAATAAGAATATTGATGTTATCGATTTACTATTTAAATTTGATGTAGAGAATATTTGTACTTTTTTATATTATAACTTTTGGGACTAAGTTAGGCGACCTGATATATTAGAATAAGACAGAATTTGGCGAATTATGAAAAATATTTCAATAAAAAAACTTTAAAATTAACAAATTTATTATTATGTGCCAATATTATTATCTTTCAAATGATAATGATAGAAGAACAGATAA
Source organism: Heliconius numata (assembly GCA_016802625.1). Lineage (NCBI taxonomy): Eukaryota > Metazoa > Arthropoda > Insecta > Lepidoptera > Nymphalidae > Heliconius > Heliconius numata. The sequence continues at coordinate 967,618 of JAEBDU010000010.1, read as the reverse complement.
GTAATTCAGATTAGTTAGTAAATAATTGAGAAGTTTCAGTTGGCGAAGCCGCCAGTTAGTAAAGTATTAATTTCAATAAAAGGATAAAAATGACAATATCCAATTTTTTTGTAGCGTTTGACGTTCCGTTCTCTCTGTCTCTCTCTCACGGGACAGCGTGAAGTTAAGTAAGTAAAGTAAGTATTATTAAAACAGTTAAAAGAAAAAAGTACTCAGCGCGTTCAAGACTTAGAGAAACTGAGTGTCTTAATATTAAGTTCCCTTAGCCTACCCTGCTTTACAGGAAAAACATGAAGATGCTTTTAGATTAGTTTTTTTTAATATTTCAATAGCGTAGTGACGTGATATTGTTTACTCTAATTTATAAGTATGTATGTACGTTGCACATTGCACCCAACCTATGTATCTTTTTTGGGTGTGGTATCGGATAGTGATGTCAATTTTCAACAGAGTGTTGACTCTTCCTCCTCCTTCCTTTTAACTAAATTTAATCCTGGATGTTGATCCAGGATTAAATTTAGTTAAAAGGAAGAACGTTCGTCCAGTTATTCCATGCATTATTTTTAAAATAATGTTTATATGTACTACATACCTACTGATTTTATAAATTAGTGATGAGCTAGTAGTGATTGGTCATTATATTCTCTCGGTCGCAAAATATAAATATCTATTGGAAAAGCGTAATAATATCACAAATCTTTAACTATACATTAGGTAATAATAGCTTCAGACCGAACGTTGAATGACTATTTTTTACACTGAAGCGACAATGTAAAAAGATCTATCTAACGTTTTTACTAGCATTTTATATCACAAAAAAAGTAGTCAACGAACTGTTGGCAACTGCTTTTACATATAGAATACAAGTGAAACACAGCTTCGCCCGATTAAATCTTTTTTTAGGTTCACGCTGTATCCTGCACAAATAAGGGGGAACCTGAGAACCCAGTTTTAAGATTCTGTTCCCATTAAGACACTTCCGGTCCCCGCTTTCCGTCGAATTCTGGAGGGATGTCAACGCCACGCTTTGCCTATTTACCGAGAGTGGGAGTCGAACCCACAACTTCAGCCTGTGTTAGTAGTGTTTGCGTTAAAGTGGAACAAACATGCATCCTTACAAGCTTTAACATTTATAATGTTAAATATATATTTTTTTCAACTTCATGGTGTATCCTGCGTAGGCTACCCAGCAGGGTAGGTAGACCAAACGCGGACCTAGTGTCAAGACACTCCGTTTTCATCAAGACACTTCCGTTTGCCACTTTCCGCCGAATAAAATAAATCATTAATTCATTAATAACATTAATAGTTGATATAAGTAGGACTTTGATTTAATATCAGTACGATACATCTAAGATAGACATAGATATATAAAATCTCTATAAACCTAATCTCAAGCTGCCATTAAAACGTCCCCACGTTCCGGCTTTATTGCTTTAAATAATCAGGACTAAAGGACGAATGACGTCATTGATATAACGATCGGTGTCGTCACTATGCGAGTCTTAGTCTCCAGATAAGCGGCTGGCACACATCACTGGCCACAATTTAATTTTATTTCCCTGAACCGAACGCACCCCTTTGGTATCATCGATTTTAGGGGGTTTCTTTTAAAAAAACAACATGAACGTGTACCATACAGTGCGAACTAAAGCATATAAAACTAATATTCCTCTGGATAGATTGGTAAGTTATATTTTTTACTATAATTAAGCTGTTTTATTATATTTAGCAAAAAAATATAGATTAAAAATAATAATAATCATTTGACGTTTGAAACGATCAGCTGATTACGATCGATTTTCACGTGTAATAAGCTAGCATCGATGCGGCCGCCTTGCCCTACAGCGTATATTAAGTTAAATACAAATAAATATATATACTTACGAACTTATATTCCCAGCGCACTAAAGCACAAAAAACGCGAAAAATAACCGCTCAAAATACAAATAATTGAATGCGTAAAATAAATTTTTGCTAGTTAAATTCGTTTACGCGAGGCGCAAGTGGTTTTCGCGCTCGGCACCGGCTCGTCGGGCGACTGCCGCAACTCAGAGGAAATCAATACCAACCCCTAGTACGGTACGGTCGGCGACTCGTGGGCGCCCCGAACTCAGCTATACATGGCTGCGCAGACTT